>JBBFKN010000421.1:0-29456 GCA_039654755.1 Calcarius lapponicus | reverse complement strand
GTGTATTTGGGGAGGGGTCTCTGGGTGTATTTGGGGGTCTCTGGGTGTATTTGGGGGTCTCTGGGTGTATTTGGGGAGGGGTCTCTGGGTGTATTTGGGGGTCTCTGGGTGTATTTGGGGGTCTCTGGGTGTATTTGGGGAGGGGTCTCTGGGTGTATTTGGGGGTCTCTGGGTGTATTTGGGGAGGGGTCTCTGGGTGTATTTGGGGAGGGGTCTCTGGGTGAATTTGGGGAGGGTTCTCTGGGAGTGTTTGGGGGTCTCTGGGTGTATTTGGGGAGGGGTCTCTGGGTGTATTTGGGGGTCTCTGGGTGTATTTGGGGTCTCTGGGTGTGTTTGGGGAGGGGTCTCTGGGTGAATTTGGGGAGGGGTCTCTGGGTGTATTTGGGGAGGGGGTCTCTGGGTGTATTTGGGGAGGGGTCTCTGGGTGTGTTTGGGGGTCTCCGGGTGAATTTGGGGAGGGGTCTCTGGGTGTATTTTGGGGAGGGGTCTCCGGGTGTATTTGGGGGTCTCCGGGTGTATTTGGGGAGGGGTCTCTGGGTGTAATTTGGGGAGGGGTCTCTGGGTGTATTTGGGGGTCTCTGGGTGTATTTGGGGGTCTCTGGGTGTATTTGGGGAGGGGTCTCTGGGTGTGTTTGGGGAGGGGTCTCTGGGTGTATTTGGGGAGGGGTCTCTGGGTGTATTTGGGGAGGGGTCTCTGGGTGTGTTTGGGGGTCTCTGGGTGTATTTGGGGAGGGGTCTCTGGGTGTATTTGGGGAGGGGTCTCTGGGTGTATTTGGGGAGGGGTCTCCGGGTGTATTTGGGGGTCTCTGGGTGTATTTGGGGAGGGGTCTCTGGGTGTATTTGGGGAGGGGGTCTCTGGGTGGGTTTGGGGGGTCTCTGGGTGTATTTGGGGGTCTCTGGGTGTATTTGGGGGTCTCTGGGTGTATTTGGGGAGGGGTCTGTGGGTGTATTTGGGGAGGGGTCTCTGGGTGTGTTTGGGGAGGGGTCTCTGGGTGTATTTGGGGGGTCTCTGGGTGTATTTGGGGAGGGGTCTCCGGGTGTATTTGGGGAGGGGTCTCTGGGTGTATTTGGGGGTCTCTGGGTGTATTTGGGGAGGGGTCTCTGGGTGTATTTGGGGAGGGGTCTCTGGGTGTATTTGGGGGTCTCTGGGTGTATTTGGGGAGGGGTCTCTGGGTGTGTTTGGGGAGGGGTCTCTGGGTGTATTTGGGGAGGGGTCTCCGGGTGTATTTGGGGGTCTCTGGGTGTGTTTGGGGGTCTCTGGGTGTATTTGGGGGTCTCTGGGTGTATTTGGGGAGGGGTCTCTGGGTGTGTTTGGGGGTCTCTGGGTGTATTTGGGGAGGGGTCTCTGGGTGTATTTGGGGAGGGGTCTCTGGGTGTATTTGGGGAGGGGTCTCTGGGTGTGTTTGGGGGTCTCTGGGTGTATTTGGGGGTCTCTGGGTGTATTTGGGGAGGGGTCTCCGGGTGTATTTGGGGAGGGGTCTCTGGGTGTATTTGGGGGTCTCCGGGTGTATTTGGGGAGGGGTCTCTGGGTGATTTGGGGAGGGGTCCTCTGGGTGTATTTGGGGAGGGGTCTCTGGGTGTATTTTGGGGAGGGGTCTCCGGGTGTATTTGGGGAGGGGTCTCTGGGTGTATTTGGGGAGGGGTCTCTGGGTGTGTTTGGGGAGGGGTCTCTGGGTGTATTTGGGGGTCTCTGGGTGTATTTGGGGGTCTCCGGATGTATTTGGGGAGGGGGTCTCTGGGTGTGTTTGGGGAGGGGTCTCTGGGTGTGTTTGGGGAGGGGTCTCTGGGTGTATTTGGGGAGGGGTCTCTGGGTGTATTTGGGGAGGGGTCTCTGGGTGTATTTGGGGGTCTCTGGGTGTATTTGGGGAGGGGTCTCCGGGTGTATTTGGGGAGGGGTCTCTGGGTGTGTTTGGGGAGGGGTCTCTTGGTGTATTTGGGGGTCTCTGGGTGTATTTGGGGAGGGGTCTCCGGGGTGTATTTGGGGAGGGGGTCTCTGGGTGTATTTGGGGAGGGGTCTCCGGGTGTATTTGGGGAGGGGTCTCTGGGTGTATTTGGGGGTCTCCGGGTGTATTTGGGGAGGGGTCTCTGGGTGTATTTGGGGGTCTCTGGGTGTGTTTGGGGAGGGGTCTCCGGGTGTATTTGGGGAGGGGTCTCTGGGTGTATTTGGGGGTCTCTGGGTGTATTTGGGGAGGGGTCTCTGGGTGTGTTTGGGGAGGGGTCTCTGGGTGTATTTGGGGGTCTCCGGGTGTATTTGGGGAGGGGTCTCTGGGTGTATTTGGGGGTCTCTGGGTGTATTTGGGGAGGGGTCTCCGGGTGTATTTGGGGGTCTCTGGGTGTATTTGGGGAGGGGTCTCTGGGTGTATTTGGGGAGGGGTCTCTGGGTGTATTTGGGGAGGGGTCTCCGGGTGTATTTGGGGGTCTCTGGGTGTGTTTGGGGGTCTCTGGGTGTATTTGGGGGTCTCCGGGTGTATTTGGGGAGGGGTCTCTGGGTGTGTTTGGGGAGGGGTCTCTGGGTGTATTTGGGGGTCTCTGGGTGTATTTGGGGAGGGGTCTCTGGGTGTATTTGGGGAGGGGTCTCTGGGTGTATTTGGGGTCTCTGGGTGTATTTGGGGAGGGGTCTCTGGGTGTATTTGGGGAGGGGTCTCTGGGTGTATTTGGGGAGGGGTCTCTGGGTGTATTTGGGGGTCTCTGGGTGTGTTTGGGGTCTCTGGGTGTGTTTGGGGAGGGGTCTCTGGGTGTATTTGGGGGTCTCTGGGTGTGTTTGGGGAGGGGTCTCTGGGTGTATTTGGGGGTCTCTGGGTGTATTTGGGGGTCTCTGGGTGTATTTGGGGAGGGGTCTCTGGGTGTATTTGGGGAGGGGTCTCCGGGTGTATTTGGGGAGGGGTCTCCGGGTGTATTTGGGGGTCTCTGGGTGTGTTTGGGGAGGGGTCTCTGGGTGTATTTGGGGGTCTCTGGGTGTATTTGGGGGTCTCTGGGTGTATTTGGGGAGGGGGTCTCTGGGTGTATTTGGGGAGGGGTCTCTGGGTGTATTTGGGGGTCTCTGGGTGTATTTGGGGAGGGGTCTCTGGGTGTATTTGGGGGTCTCTGGGTGTATTTGGGGAGGGGTCTCTGGGTGTATTTGGGGAGGGGTCTCCGGGTGTATTTGGGGGTCTCTGGGTGTATTTGGGGAGGGGTCTCTGGGTGTATTTGGGGAGGGGTCTCCGGGTGTATTTGGGGGTCTCTGGGTGTATTTGGGGAGGGGTCTCTGGGTGTATTTGGGGAGGGGTCTCTGGGTGTATTTGGGGGTCTCCGGGTGTATTTGGGGAGGGGTCTCCGGGTGTATTTGGTGGGTCTCTGGGTGTGTTTGGGGAGGAGTCTCAGGGTGTATTTGGGGAGGGGTCTCTGGGTGTATTTGGGGGAGGGGTCTCTGGGTGTATTTGGGGGTCTCCGGGTGTATTTGGGGGGTCTCTGGGTGTATTTGGGGAGGGGTCTCTGGGTGTATTTGGGGAGGGGTCTCTGGTGTATTTGGGGGTCTCTGGGTGTATTTGGGGAGGGGTCTCCGGGTGTATTTGGGGAGGGGTCTCTGGGTGTATTTGGGGAGGGGTCTCTGGGTGTATTTGGGGGTCTCTGGGTGTATTTGGGGAGGGGTCTCTGGGTGTGTTTGGGGGTCTCTGGGTGTATTTGGGGGTCTCTGGGTGTGTTTGGGGAGGGGTCTCTGGGTGTATTTGGGGAGGGGTCTCCGGGTCTATTTGGGGAGGGGTCTCTGGGTGTATTTGGGGGTCTCCGGGTGTATTTGGGGAGGGGTCTCTGGGTGTATTTGGGGAGGGGTCTCTGGGTGTATTTGGGGGTCTCTGGGTGTATTTGGGGGTCTCCGGGTGTATTTGGGGAGGGGTCTCTGGGTGTGTTTGGGGGTCTCCGGGTGTATTTGGGGAGGGGTCTCTGGGTGTATTTGGGGAGGGGTCTCCGGGTGTATTTGGGCGGGTCTCTGGGTGTGTTTGGGGGTCTCTGGGTGTATTTGGGGGTCTCTGGGTGTATTTGGGGAGGGGTCTCTGGGTGTATTTGGGGAGGGGTCTCTGGGTGTATTTGGGGTCTCTGGGTGTGTTTGGGGAGGGGTCTCTGGGTGTATTTGGGGAGGGGTCTCTGGGTGTATTTGGGGAGGGGTCTCTGGGTGTGTTTGGGGAGGGGTCTCTGGGTGTATTTGGGGAGGGGTCTCTGGGTGTATTTGGGGGTCTCTGGGTGTATTTGGGGAGGGGTCTCTGGGTGTGTTTGGGGAGGGGTCTCTGGGTGTGTTTGGGGGTCTCCGGGTGTATTTGGGGAGGGGTCTCTGGGTGTATTTGGGGAGGGGTCTCTGGGTGTGTTTGGGGGTCTCTGGGTGTGTTTGGGGAGGGGTCTCTGGGTGTATTTGGGGAGGGGGTCTCTGGGTGTGTTTGGGGAGGGGTCTCTGGGTGTATTTGGGGAGGGGTCTCTGGGTGTGTTTGGGGGTCTCTGGGTGTGTTTGGGGGTCTCTGGGTGTATTTGGGGAGGGGTCTCTGGGTGTGTTTGGGGGAGGGGTCTCTGGGTGTATTTGGGGGAGGGGTCTCTGGGTGTGTTTGGGGAGGGGTCTCTGGGTGTATTTGGGGAGGGGTCTCTGGCTGTATTTGGGGAGGGGTCTCCGGGTGAATTTGGGGAGGGGTCTCTGGGTGTATTTGGGGGTCTCCGGGTGTATTTGGGGAGGGGTCTCTGGGTGAATTTGGGGAGGGGTCTCCACGTCACCTCTCCCCTCCCCCCTCCCCCACAGCGCTGCGCTCCAGGCCGGACGAGCTCGCCCCGCCCCCTCCCCCCTCCCTCAGGCCACGCCCCCCACCCAAATTACGGCGCCCCTCCCCCTAATTACAGTGCCCCCCAATCAAATTACAGCGCCCCCCACTCAAATTACAACGCTCCTCCCCCTAATTACAGCGCCCCCCAATCAAATTACAGCGCCCCTCCCCCTAATTACAGCTCCCCTCCCCCTAATTACAGCGCCCCTCCCCCCTAATTACAATGCTCCTCCCCCTAATTACAATACCCCTCCCCCCCAATTATAACGCCCCTCCCCCTAATTACGGCACCCCTCCCCCTAATTACAACACCCCTCCCCCTCCTCATTATAGCGCCCCTCCCCCTAATTACAACGCCCCTCCCCCTAATTACAACTCCTCCCCTAATTACAACGCCCCTCATTACAACGCTGCTAATGACAACGCCCCTAATTACGGCGGCTCCCCTAATTACAACGCCCCTAATTATGGCGGCTCCCCTAATTACAACGCCTCTAATTACAACGCCCCCTAATTACTATGCCCCCAATTACGGCGGCTCCCCTAATTACAAGGCCCCTAATTACAAGGCCCCTAATTACAACGCCCCTAATTACAAGGCCCCTAATTACAAGGCCCCTAATTACACCGCCCCCAATTCCGGCGCCTTTGCCGCCCCCTCCCCCCATGGCGGCCCCTCCCCCCCCAGCCGGAAGCGCCCGTTCGAGGAGTGGGGGAGGGGCGGCCCCGAGCGCCGCCGGGAGAAAAGGTGAGGGGAGACCCCCCCCCCAAATTAACAATTAACAATTAACAATTAACAACCCCCCCCCCAAATTAACAACCCCCCCCAAACCCCGAATCCCCTTTTGGGACCCCACTGGTTTGGGGTCCTGACCCCCCCCCCCCCCCCCCCAAATTCTGGTTGGTCCCTGACCCCAAATTTGTGTTCCTGGCCCTGACCCCAAATTTCTGATCTCTGAGCCCAAACTGGGTCCCCTGTCCCCAAATCCTTGTCCCCAAATCCCTGTCCCCAAATTCGTGTCCCCAAATCCATGTTCCCAAATCCCTGTCCCAGCCCTGTCCCCAAATCCCTGTCCCCAAATCCCTGTCCCCAAATCCCTGACCCCAACCCTGTCCCCAAATCCTTGTCCCCAAATCCCTGACCCCAAACTGGGTCCCCTGTCCCCAAATCCTTGTCCCCAAATCCTTGTCCCCAAATCCAGGTCCTCTGTCCCCAAATCCTTGTCCCCAGCCCTGTCCCGAAACTGGGTCCCCTGTCCCCAAATCCATGTCCCCAAACTGGGTCCCCTGTCCCCAAATCCCTGTCCCCAAACTGGGTCCCCTGTCCCCAAATCCCTGTCCCCAAACTGGGTCCCCTGTCCCCAAATCCCTGTCCCCAAACTGGGTCCCCAAATCCCTGTCCCCAAATCCTTGTCCCCAAATCCCTGACCCCAAATCCCTGTCCCCAAACTGGGTCCCCTGTCCCCAAATCCCTGTCCCCAAATCCCTGACCCCCAACCACGTCCCCTGTCCCCAAACTGGGTCCCCAACCCTGACCCAAACTGGGTCCCCTGTCCCCAAATCCCTGTCCCCAAATCCCTGTCCCCAAATCCCTGACCCCAAATCCCTGATCCCAAACTGGGTCCCTGTCCCCAAATCCCTGTCCCAGCCCCTGTCCCCAAATCCCTGTCCCCAAATCCCTGACTCCAAACTGGGTCCCTGTCCCCAAATCCCTGTCCCCAAATCCCTGTCCCCAACCTGGGTCCCTGTCCCCAAATCCCTGTCCCCAAATCCCTGACCCCAAACTGGGGTCCCCTGTCCCCAAATCCCTGTCCCCAAATCCCTGTCCCCAAATCCCTGTCCCCAAACTGGGTCCCCTGTCCCAAATCCTTGTCCCCAAATCCCTGTCCCCAAATCCCCGACCCCAAACAGGGTCCCCTGTCCCCAAACAGGGTCCCCTGTCCCCAAATCCTGACCCCAAACTGGGTCCCCTGTCCCCAACTCCGTGTCCCCACATCCCTGTCCCCATCTCTGACCCAAACAGGGTCCCCTGTCCCCAAATCCCTGTCCCCAAATCCCTGTCCCCAAATCCCTGACCCCAAACCTGGGTCCCCCTGTCCCCAAATCCCTGTCCCCAAATCCCTGACCCCAAACTGGGTCCCCTGTCCCCCAAATCCCTGACCCCAAATCCCTGTCCCCAGCCCTGTCCCCAAATCCCTGACCCCAAAATGGGTCCCATGTCCCCAAATCCCTGTCCCCAAATCCCTGACCCCAAATCCCTGTCCCCAAATCCCTGTCCCCAAATCCCTGACCCCCAAATCCCTGTCCCCCAACTCCATGTCCCCAATTCCGTGTCCCCAACTCCGTGTCCCCAGCCCTGTCCCCACCTGTGTCCCCAAATCCCTGTCCCCAAATCCCTGTCCCGAAATCCCTGACCCCAAACTGGGTCCCCTGTCCCCAAATCCCTGTCCCCAAATCCCTGTCCCCAAATCCCTATCCCCAGCCTTGTCCCCAAATCCCTGTCCCCAAATCCCTGTCCCCAGCCCTGTCCCCCAAATCCCTGACCCCAAACTGGGTCCCCTGTCCCCAACTCCCTGTCCCCAACTCCCTGTCCCCAAATCCCTGTCCCCAAATCCCTGTCCCCAAATCCCTGTCCCAAACTCTGTGTCCCCAAACTCCGTGTCCCCAACTCCCTGTCCCCAACTCCCTGTCCCCAAATCCCTGTCCCGAAATCCCTGTCCCCAAATCCCTGTCCCCAAATCCCTGTCCCCAGCCTTGTCCCCAAATCCCTGTCCCCAAATCCCTGTCCCCAAATCCCTGTCCCAAACTCTGTGTCCCCAAACTCCGTGTCCCCAACTCCCTGTCCCCAACTCCCTGTCCCCAAATCCCTGTCCCCAAATCCCTGTCCCGAAATCCCTGTCCCCAAATCCCTGTCCCCAAATCCCTGTCCCCAGCCTTGTCCCCAAATCCCTGTCCCCAAATCCCTGTCCCCAGCCTTGTCCCCAAATCCCT
Source organism: Calcarius lapponicus (assembly GCA_039654755.1). Classification (NCBI taxonomy): domain Eukaryota; kingdom Metazoa; phylum Chordata; class Aves; order Passeriformes; family Fringillidae; genus Calcarius; species Calcarius lapponicus. The sequence goes on along the minus strand of JBBFKN010000421.1, from coordinate 21,687 downwards.
GTCCCCAAATCCCTGTCCCAAACTCTGTGTCCCCAAACTCCGTGTCCCCAAATCCCTGTCCCGAAATCCCTGTCCCCAAATCCCTGTCCCCAAATCCCTGTCCCCAGCCTTGTCCCCAAATCCCTGTCCCCAAATCCCTGTCCCCAGCCCTGTCCCCAAATCCCTGACCCCAAACTGGGTCCCCTGTCCCCAACTCCCTGTCCCCAAATCCCTGTCCCCAACCCGGTCCCCAACCCTGTCCCCAAATCCCTGTCCCAAACTCTGTGTCCCCAAACTCCGTGTCCCCAAATCCCTGTCCCCAACTCCGTGTCCCCAGCCCTGTCCCCAGATCCCTGTCCCCAACTCCGTGTCCCCAGCCCTGTCCCCAAATCCCTGTCCCCAACTCCGTGTCCCCAGCCCTGTCCCCAGATCCCTGTCCCCAACTCCGTGTCCCCAAATCCCTGTCCCAGCCCTGTCCCCAAATCCCTGTCCCCAAGCCTGTCCCCACCTGTGTCCCCAAATCCCTGTCCCCAAATCCCTGTCCCCAAATCCCTGTCCCCAACCCTGTCCCCAACTCCGTGTCCCCAAATCCCTGTCCCCAACTCCGTGTCCCCAGCCCTGCCCCAAGCCTGTCCCCACCTGTGTCCCCAAATCCCTGTCCCCATCCCTGTCCCCAACTCTGTGTCCCCAGCCCTGTCGCCAAGCCTGTCCCCACCTGTGTCCCCAAATCCATGTCCCCAAATCCCTGTCCCAAACTCCATGTCCCCAGCCCTGTCCCCAAATCCCTGTCCCCAGCCCTGTCCCCAACTCCCTGTCCCCACCTGTGTCCCCAGCCCTGTCCCCAAGCCTGTCCCCACTGTGTCCCCTGCGCAGGCCCCGCTCCCCGCAGCCCCCACCCGAAGAGGACGACGACGACTTTGACGATTCCCTGGTGGCCGTGGACACCTGTGAGTGCCCCCCCCCTCCCTCCGGTGCCACCAAGTGCCACCCCCTCGGTGTCACCCGAGTGCCACCCGGGTCCCTTTGTGTCCCCACAGACAACTGTGACCTGCACTTCACGGTGGCGCCGGACAGGTACAGCGGGTACCCGCTGACCTCCGAGGGATTCGCCCACCTCTGGTCTGGGGCCAGGGCCACGCACGGCGTGAGGCAGGGACGGGCCTGCTACGAGATGGAGGTGAGGGGACAGGGACAGTGACACAGTGACACAGTGACAGTGACACAGTGACACAGTGACACAGTGACACAGGACAGGTACAGCGGGTACCCGCTGACCACCGAGGGATTCGCCCACCTCTGGTCTGGGGCCAGGGCCACGCACGGCGTGAGGCAGGGACGGGCCTGCTACGAGATGGAGGTGAGGGGACAGGGACAGGGACACAGGGACACAGTGACAGTGACACAGTGACACAGTGACAGTGACACAGGGACAGTGACAGTGACAGTGACACAGTGACACAGTGACAGTGACAGTGACACAGTGACAGTGACACAGTGACAGTGACAGTGAGACAGTGACACAGGGACAGTGACACAGTGACAGTGACACAGGGACAGTGACAGTGACAGTGACACAGTGACAGTGACACAGGGACAGTGACAGTGACACAGTGACACAGTGACAGTGACAGTGACACAGTGACAGTGACACAGTGACAGTGACACAGTGACAGTGACACAGGGACAGTGACACAGTGACACAGTGACAGTGACACAGTGACACAGTGACACAGGGACAGTGACACAGGGACAGTGACACAGGGACAGTGACACAGTGACAGTGACAGGGACACTGACACAGGGACAGTGACACAGTGACAGTGACACAGTGACACAGTGACAGTGACACAGTGACAGTGACAGGGACAATGACAGGGACACAGTGACACAGGGACAGTGACACAGTGACAGTGACACAGTGACACAGTGACAGTGACACAGTGACAGTGACAGTGACACAGTGACACAGTGACAGTGACACAGTGACAGTGACACAGTGACACAGTGACAGTGACAGTGACACAGTGACAGTGACACAGGGACAGTGACACAGTGACAGTGACACAGTGACAGTGACAGTGACACAGTGACAGTGACTCAGTGACACAGGGACAGTGACACAGGGACAGTGACGCTGTGACAGTGACAGTGACACAGTGACACAGTGACACAGTGACACAGTGACAGTGACTCAGTGACACAGGGACAGTGACAGTGACACAGTGACACAGTGACAGTGACAGGGACACAGTGACAGTGACACAGTGACACAGTGACAGTGACACAGTGACAGTGACACAGTGACACAGGGACAGTGACACAGTGACACAGTGACAGTGACACAGTGACACAGTGACACAGTGACACAGGACAGGTACAGCGGGTACCCGCTGACCACCGAGGGATTCGCCCACCTCTGGTCTGGGGCCAGGGCCACGCACGGCGTGAGGCAGGGACGGGCCTGCTACGAGATGGAGGTGAGGGGACAGGGACAGGGACACAGGGACACAGTGACAGTGACACAGTGACACAGTGACAGTGACACAGGGACAGTGACAGTGACAGTGACACAGTGACACAGTGACAGTGACAGTGACACAGTGACAGTGACACAGTGACAGTGACAGTGAGACAGTGACACAGGGACAGTGACACAGTGACAGTGACACAGGGACAGTGACACAGGGACAGTGACAGTGACACAGTGACACAGTGACAGTGACAGTGACACAGTGACAGTGACACAGTGACAGTGACACAGTGACAGTGACACAGGGACAGTGACACAGTGACACAGTGACAGTGACACAGTGACACAGTGACACAGGGACAGTGACACAGGGACAGTGACACAGTGACAGTGACAGGGACACTGACACAGGGACAGTGACACAGTGACAGTGACACAGTGACACAGTGACAGTGACACAGTGACAGTGACAGGGACAATGACAGGGACACAGTGACACAGGGACAGTGACACAGTGACAGTGACACAGTGACACAGTGACAGTGACACAGTGACAGTGACAGTGACACAGTGACACAGTGACAGTGACACAGTGACAGTGACACAGTGACACAGTGACAGTGACAGTGACACAGTGACAGTGACACAGGGACAGTGACACAGTGACAGTGACACAGTGACAGTGACAGTGACACAGTGACAGTGACTCAGTGACACAGGGACAGTGACACAGGGACAGTGACGCTGTGACAGTGACAGTGACACAGTGACACAGTGACACAGTGACACAGTGACAGTGACTCAGTGACACAGGGACAGTGACAGTGACACAGTGACACAGTGACAGTGACAGGGACACAGTGACAGTGACACAGTGACACAGTGACAGTGACACAGTGACAGTGACACAGTGACACAGGGACAGTGACACAGTGACACAGTGACAGTGACACAGTGACACAGTGACACAGTGACACAGGACAGGTACAGCGGGTACCCGCTGACCACCGAGGGATTCGCCCACCTCTGGTCTGGGGCCAGGGCCACGCACGGCGTGAGGCAGGGACGGGCCTGCTACGAGATGGAGGTGAGGGGACAGGGACAGGGACACAGGGACACAGTGACAGTGACACAGTGACACAGTGACAGTGACACAGGGACAGTGACAGTGACAGTGACACAGTGACACAGTGACAGTGACAGTGACACAGTGACAGTGACACAGTGACAGTGACACAGTGACAGTGACAGTGACACAGTGACACAGTGACAGTGACACAGTGACATAGTGACACAGTGACACAGTGACACAGTGACACAGGACAGGTACAGCGGGTACCCGCTGACCACCGAGGGATTCGCCTACCTCTGGTCTGGGGCCAGGGCCACGCACGGCGTGAGGCAGGGACGGGCCTGCTACGAGATGGAGGTGAGGGGACAGGGACAGGGACACAGTGACAGGGACACAGGGACAGGGACAGTGACAGGGACACAGTGACACAGTGACACAGTGACACAGTGACACAGTGACACAGGACAGGTACAGCGGGTACCCGCTGACCACCGAGGGATTCGCCTACCTCTGGTCCGGGGCCAGGGCCACGCACGGAGTGAGGCAGGGACGGGCCTGCTACGAGATGGAGGTGAGGGGACAGTGACAGGGACATGGGGACAGTGACAGTGACAGTGACACAGGACAGGTACAGCGGGTACCCACTGACCACCGAGGGATTCGCCCACCTCTGGTCTGGGGCCAGGGCCACGCACGGCGTGAGGCAGGGACGGGCCTGCTACGAGATGGAGGTGAGGGGACAGGGACAGGGACACAGGGACAGTGACACAGTGACAGTGACACAGTGACACAGTGACACAGTGACACAGTGACACGGGGACAGTGACACAGTGACACAGGACAGGTACAGCGGGTACCCGCTGACCACCGAGGGATTCGCCCACCTCTGGTCTGGGGCCAGGGCCACGCACGGCGTGAGGCAGGGACGGGCCTGCTACGAGATGGAGGTGAGGGGACAGGGACAGTGACACAGTGACACAGTGACACAGTGACAGTGACACAGGGACACAGTGACACAGGGACACAGTGACAGTGACAGTGACACAGGGACAGGGACAGTGACACAGTGACAGTGACACAGTGACACAGTGACACAGGGACAGTGACACAGTGACAGTGACACAGTGACACAGTGACACAGGGACAGTGACACAGTGACACAGGGACAGTGACAGTGACACAGGGACAGTGACACAGTGACACAGTGACACAGGGACAGTGACACAGTGACAGTGACACAGTGACAGTGACAGTGACACAGGGACAGGGACAGTGACAGTGACAGTGACAGTGACACAGGGACAGTGACAGTGACACAGGGACAGGGACAGTGACACAGTGACAGTGACACAGTGACAGTGACACAGTGACACAGTGACACAGTGACACAGTGACAGTGACAGTGACAGTGACACAGTGACACAGTGACAGTGACACAGTGACAGTGACACAGTGACACAGTGACACAGTGACAGTGACACAGTGACACAGTGACACAGGACAGGTACAGCGGGTACCCGCTGACCACCGAGGGATTCGCCCACCTCTGGTCTGGGGCCAGGGCCACGCACGGCGTGAGGCAGGGACGGGCCTGCTACGAGATGGAGGTGAGGGGACAGGGACAGGGACAGTGACACAGTGACAGTGACAGTGACAGTGACAGTGACACAGTGACAGTGACACAGTGACACAGTGACACAGTGACAGTGACAGTGACACAGGGACAGTGACACAGTGACAGTGACACAGTGACACAGTGACACAGGACAGGTACAGCAGGTACCCGCTGACCTCCGAGGGATTCGCCCACCTCTGGTCTGGGGCCAGGGCCACGCACGGCGTGAGGCAGGGACGGGCCTGCTACGAGATGGAGGTGAGGGGACAGGGGGACAGTGACAGTGACACAGTGACACAGGGACAGTGACAGTGACACAGTGACAGTGACAGTGACAGTGACACAGTGACACAGTGACACAGTAACAGTGACACAGTGACAGTGACAGTGACACAGTGACAGTGACACAGTGACACAGGGACAGTGACACAGGGACAGTGACAGTGACACAGTGACAGTGACAGTGACACAGGGACAGTGACACAGTGACAGTGACACAGTGACACAGTGACACAGTGACACAGTGACACAGGGACAGTGACACAGTGACAGTGACACAGTGACAGGGACAGTGACACAGTGACACAGTGACACAGTGACACAGTGACACAGGGACAGTGACAGTGACACAGTGACAGGGACAGTGACACAGTGACACAGTGACAGTGACACAGTGACACAGTGACAGTGACACAGTGACAGTGACACAGTGACAGTGACAGTGACACAGTGACAGTGACACAGGGACAGTGACACAGTGACAGTGACACAGTGACACAGTGACAGTGACACAGTGACAGTGACACAGTGACAGTGACACAGGGACAGTGACACAGTGACACAGGGACAGGGACAGTGACACAGTGACACAGGGACAGGGACACAGTGACACAGTGACAGTGACACAGTGACAGTGACACAGTGACAGTGACAGTGACACAGTGACAGTGACACAGTGACAGTGACACAGGGACAGTGACAGTGACACAGTGACAGTGACACAGTGACAGTGACACAGTGACACAGTGACACAGTGACACAGTGACGGTGACACAGTGACACAGGGACAGTGACAGTGACACAGTGACAGTGACACAGTGACACAGTGACACAGTGACAGTGACACAGTGACACAGGGACAGTGACAGTGACACAGTGACAGTGACACAGTGACAGTGACACAGTGACACAGTGACACAGTGACAGTGACAGTGACACAGTGACAGTGACACAGTGACAGTGACACAGGGACAGTGACAGTGACACAGTGACAGTGACACAGTGACAGTGACACAGTGACACAGTGACACAGTGACACAGTGACAGTGACACAGTGACACAGTGACACAGTGACAGTGACACAGTGACAGTGACACAGTGACACAGTGACACAGGGACACAGTGACAGTGACACAGTGACACAGTGACACAGTGACACAGTGACACAGGGACAGTGACACAGTGACACAGTGACACAGTGACAGTGACACAGTGACACAGGACAGGTACAGCGGGTACCCGCTGACCTCCGAGGGATTCGCCCACCTCTGGTCTGGGGCCAGGGCCACGCACGGCGTGAGGCAGGGACGGGCCTGCTACGAGATGGAGGTGAGGGGACAGGGACAGTGACAGTGACACAGTGACAGTGACACAGTGACACAGGGACACAGGGACAGGGACAGTGACACAGTGACACAGTGACACAGTGACACAGTGACACAGGGACAGTGACACAGGACAGGTACAGTGACAGTGACACAGTGACACAGTGACACAGTGACAGTGACAGTGACACAGTGACAGTGACACAGTGACACAGTGACAGTGACACAGTGACAGTGACACAGTGACACAGTGACAGTGACACAGTGACACAGTGACAGTGACACAGTGACAGTGACACAGTGACACAGTGATACAGTGACAGTGACACAGTGACACAGTGACACAGTGACACAGTGACACAGTGACACAGTGACAGTGACACAGTGACACAGTGACAGTGACACAGTGACAGTGACACAGTGACAGTGACACAGTGACACAGTGACACAGGACAGGTACAGCGGGTACCCGCTGACCTCCGAGGGATTCGCCCACCTCTGGTCTGGGGCCAGGGCCACGCACGGCGTGAGGCAGGGACGGGCCTGCTACGAGATGGAGGTGAGGGGACAGGGACAGTGACAGTGACACAGGGACAGTGACACAGTGACAGTGACACAGTGACACAGTGACACAGGGACAGGGACAGGGACAGTGACAGGGACAGTGACACAGGGACAGGGACATGGTGACAGGGACATGGGAACAGGGACATGGGGGACATGGGGAAAGGGGTGCAGGGACAGGGACATGGGGACAGGGACACAGGGACAGGGACACGGGGACAGGGACAGTGACACAGGGACATGGGGACAGGGACAGGGACATGGGGACACAGGGACAGGGACATGGGGACAGGGACATGGGGATATGGACAGGGACATGGGGACAGGGACATGGGGACAGTGACAGGGACATGGGGACAGGGACATGGGGACAGGGACACGGGGACATGGACAGGGACATGGGGACAGGGACAGTGACAGGGACATGGGGAAAGGGACAGGGACACAGGGACAGGGACATGGGGACAGGGACAAGGACATGGGGACAGGGACACAGGGACATGGGGACAGGGATGAGGACAGGGACATGGGGACAGTGACACAGGGACAGAGACATGGGGACAGGGACGGTTACAGTGACACAGTGACAGGGACACGGGGACAGTGACAGTGACACAGGGACATGGGGACAGGGACACGGGGACAGGGACATGGGGACAGGGGACAGGGACATGGGGACAGAGACGCGGGGACAGTGACATGTCCTGGTGCTGGGTGCTGGTGACAGGACCTGGTGACACTGACAGGTGACAGTGACAGGTATTGGTGACACTGACAGGTGCCAATGACAGGACCCAGTGACAGTGACAGGTGACAGTGACAGGATCTGGTGACAGTGACAGGTGACAGTGACACTGACAGGTGACAGTGACAGGACCCGGTGACACTGACAGGTGCTGGTGACAGTGACAGGTATTGGTGACAATGACAGGATCCAGTGACAGTGACCGGATCTGGTGACAGTGACAGGTGACACTGACAGGACCCAGTGACAGTGACAGGTGGCAGTGACAGGACCCAGTGACACTGACAGGACCCAGTGACAGTGACAGGTGACAGTGACAGGTGACAATGACAGGTGACAATGACAGGACCCAGTGACAGTGACAGGACCCGGTGACAGTAACATGTGACAGGTGACAGTGACAGGTGACAGTGACAGGACCCGATGACACTGACAGGTGCTGGTGACAGTGACAGGTGCCAGGTCCCAGGTCCCAGTGACAGTTCTTGGTGACACTGCCAGCTCCTGGTGACGCTGCCAACCTCCCTGTGGCACTGCCAGCCCAATGTCCCCGATGCCCCCAATGTCCCCAGTGTCCCCAAATGCCCCAAATGTCCCCAAATGCCCCCAAATGTCCCCAATGTCCCCAAATGTCCCCAGGTGCTGGAGGAGCTCTGGGTGCAGCACCAGTGCCCGTTCTGTGTCCCAGTGCCAGCTCCTGGTGACACTGCCACCCCCAATGTCCCCAATGTCCCCAGTGCCCCCAATGTCCCAGTGTCCCCAATGTCCCCAGTGTCCCCAAATGTCCCCAATGTCCCCAAATGTCCCCAGTGTCCCCAAATGTCCCCAAATGTCCCCAGTGTCCCCAAATGTCCCCAGGTGCTGGAGGAGCTCTGGGCGCAGCACCGGTGCCACTTCTGTGTCCCAGTGCCAGCTCCTGGTGACACTGCCACCCCAATGTCCCCAATATCCCCAGTGTCCCCAATGTCCCCGGTGTCCCCAAATGTCCCCAGTGTCCCCAAATGTCCCCAAATGTCCCCAATGTCCCCAATGTCCCCAGTGTCCCCAAATGTCCCCAAATGTCCCCAATGTCCCCAGTGTCCCCAGTGTCCCCAGTGTCCCCAATGTCCCCAATGTCCCCAGTGTCCCCAATGTCCCCAATGTCCCCCAATATCCCCAATGTCCCCAGTGTCCCCAATGTCCCCAATGTCCCCCAATATCCGCATTGTCCCCAGTGTCCCCAGTGTCCCCAATGTCCCCAATGTCCCAAATGTCCCCAATGTCCCCAATGTCCCCAATGTCCCCCAATGTCCCCAATGTCCCCAATGTCCCCCAATGTCCCCAATGTCCCCCAATGTCCCCGGTGTCCCCAAATGTCCCCAATGTCCCCAAATGTCCCCCAATGTCCCCAATGTCCCCAATGTCCCCAAATGTCCCCTGTGTCCCCAGGTGCTGGAGGAGATCTCGGTTCAGCACCTGCCATCCTCAGAGCCCGACCCGCACGTGGTGAGAGTGGGCTGGTCCCTGGACTCGTGCAGCACCCAGCTCGGTCAGTGTCCCCAAATAATGTCCCCAAATGTCCCCAAATAATGTCCCCAGTGTCCCCAATGTCCCTGGATTCCTGCAGCACCCAGCTGGGTCAGTGTCACCAAATAATGTCCCCAAATGTCCCCAAATAATGTCCCCAATGTCCCTGGATTCCTGCAGCACCCAGCTGGGTCAGTGTCACCAAATAATGTCCCCAAATGTCCCCAAATAATGTCCCCAATGTCCCTGGATTCCTGCAGCACCCAGCTGGGTCAGTGTCACCAATGTCCCCAAATGTCCCCAAATAATGTCCCCAGTGTCCCCAAATAATGTCCCCAATGTCCCTGGACTCCTGCAGCACCCAGCTGGGTCAGTGTCACCAAATAATGTCCCCAAATGTCCCCAAATAATGTCCCCAATGTCCCCAAATAATGTCCCCAGTGTCCCCAGTGTCCCTGGATTCCTGCAGCACCCAGCTCGGTCAGTGTCACCAAATAATGTCCCCAAATGTCCCCAAATAATGTCCCCTGTGTCTCCAATGTCCCTGGATTCCTGCAGCACCCAGCTGGGTCAGTGTCCCCAAATAATGTCCCCAGTGTCCCCAATGTCCCCAAATAATGTCCCCAAATAATGTCCCCAGTGTCCCTGGACTCGTGCAGCACCCAGCTGGGTCAGTGTCACCAATGTCCCCAAATAATGTCCCCAAATAATGTCCCCAATGTCCCCAAATAATGTCCCCAATGTCCCCAGTGTCCCTGGATTCCTGCAGCACCCAGCTGGGTGAGACACGTCCCCAAATAATGTCCCCAGTGTCCCCAATGTCCCCAAATAATGTCACCAATGTCCCTGGACTCCTGCAGCACCCAGCTGGGTCAGTGTCCCCAAATAATGTCCCCAAATAATGTCCCCAATGTCCTCAAATAATGTCCCCAGTGTCCCTGGACTCCTGCAGCACCCAGCTGGGTCAGTGTCACCAATGTCCCCAAATGTCCCCCAATAATGTCCCCAATGTCCCCAGTGTCCCTGGATTCGTGCAGCACCCAGCTGGGTCAGTGTCACCAATGTCCCCAAATAATGTCCCCAAATAATGTCCCCAGTGTCCCCAAATAATGTCCCCAATGTCCCCAGTGTCCCCAATGTCCCCAAATAATGTCCCCAAATAATGTCCCAAATGTCCTCAGTGTCCCCAAATAATGTCCCTAGTGTCCCCCTCATGTCCTCAATGTCCCCTCGATGTTTCCACCCCCCCCAGAATTTTGGGTCCGGATTGGGAATTTTTGGGAATTTTGGGTCTGGATTGGGAATTTTTGGGCCTGAATTTTGGGGAACTTTTGGGGATTTTGGTCTCCCTGAAGGGAATTTTTGGGAATTTTGGGTCTGGATTGGGAATTTTGGCCTCCCTGAAGGGATTTTTTGGGAATTTTGGTGGAGTTTTTGTGGAATTTTGGGCTCCCTGAAGGAATTTTTTTTTTTTTAATTTTGGTCTCCCTGATGGGAATTTTGGGGAATTTTTGTGGAATTTTGGGGAGGTTTTGTGGAATTTTGGTCTCCCTGAAGGGAATTTTTGGCCGGAATTTTTGGGGAATTTTTGTGGAATTTTGTTCTCCCTGCCAGGAATTTTTTGGGAATTTTTGGCTGGAATTTTTGGGGATTTTTGGGGTTTTTTGGCCGGAATTTTTGGGCATTTTTGGCCGGAATTTTTGGGCATTTTTTGGGTTTTTTTGGCTGGAATTTTTGGGAATTTTTGGCTGTGATTTTTGGGGATTTTTGACCAGAATTTTGGGGGGATTTTTGGGAATTTTTGGCCGGAATTTTTTGGGATTTTTGGCTGGAATTTTTGGCCAGAATTTTTGGGGATTTTTGGGTTTTTTGGCCGGGATTTTTGGGAATTTTTGGCCGGAATTTTGGGGGATTTTGGGGGAATCTTTGACCAGAATTTTTGGGGATTTTTGTGGAATTTTGTTCTCCCTGCTGGGAATTTTTGGCTGGAATTTTTGGGGATTTCTGGCCGGAATTTTTGGGGATTTCTGACCGGAATTTTTGGCGATTTTGGGAATTTCTGGCCGGAATTTTTGGGGATTTTTGGGAATTTCCGGCTGGAATTTTTGGGGATTTCTGGCTGGAATTTTTGGGGATTTTTGGGAATTTCTGGCCGGAATTTTTGTGGAATTTTCCGGAATTGCCTCGTTTTCCCCCCCAGGGGAGGAGCCCTTCTCCTACGGCTACGGCGGCACACCGGCCGCAAATCCCACCGACGGCAAATTCCAGAGCTACGGAGCCAAATTCGGCCAGGGCGACGTCATCGCCTGCCTGGCGGTGAGAGACACACCCGGGCACACCCGGGCACACCTGGGCACACCTGGGCACACCTGGGCACACCTGGGCACACCTGGGCACCACCTGGGGCACCTGAAATGGGGCACCTGAAACACACCTGGGGCACCTGGGCACACCTGGGCACAAATGGGGCACCTGAAACACACCTGGGCACACTTGAAACACACCTGGGGCACACCTGGGCACACCTGGGGCACCTGAAATACACCTGGGCACACCTGGGCACACCTGGGGCACCTGAAACACACCTGGGCACACCTGGGCACACATGGGCACAAATGGGGCACACCTGGGGCACCTGGGCACCTGGGCACACCTGGCACACATGGGCACAAATGGGACACACCTGGGCACACCTGGGCACACCTGGGGCACCTGGGGGCACCTGAAACACACCTGGGGGCACCCAAAATACACCTGGGGGCACCTGAAACACACCTGGGCACACCTGGGCACACCTGGGGCACCTAAAACACACCTGGGACACAAATGGGGCACCTAAAACACACCTGGGCACACCTGGAGCATACCTGGCCACACCTGGGGGCACCTGAAACACACCTGGGGTGCAAATGGGGCATCTGAAACCCACCTGGGCACACCTGGGGCACCTAAAACACACCTGGGCACACCTGAAACACACCTGGGGCACAAATGGGGCACCTGAAATACATCTGGGGGCACCTGGGCACACCTGGGGCACCTGGGCACACCTGGGGCACCTAAAATACACCTGGGGCACCTGAAACACACCTGGGGCACAAATGGGGCACCTAAAACACACCTGGGGCAAACCTGGGGCACCTGAAACAGACCTGGGCACACCTGGGGCACACCTGGGGCATCTGAAACACACACCTGGGCACAAATGGGGCACCTAAAACACACCTGGGCACACCTGGGCACACCTGGGCGCACCTGAAACACACCTGGGCACACCTGAAATACACCTGGGCACACCTGAAACACACCTGGGCACAGCTGGGGCACCTGAAACACACCTGGGCACACCTGGGGTACCTAAAACACACCTGGGCACACCTGGGGTACCTAAAACACACCTGGGGCACAAATGGGGCACCTGAAATACATCTGGGGGCACCTGGGCACACCTGGGGCACCTGAAACACACCTGGGCACACCTGGGGGGGGTCACAGACACACCTGGGCACACCTGGGGCACCTGAAATACACCTGGGGGCACCTGAAACACACCTGGGCACATCTGGGGCACCTGAAATGGGGCACCCAAACACACCTGGGGCATCTGGGCACACCTGGGGCACCTGAAATACACCTGGGCATACCTGGGGCACACCTGGGGCACCTGAAACACACCTGGGCACACCTGGGGCACAAATGGGACATCTGAAATACACCTGGGCACACCTGGGGGCATCTGAAACACACCTGGGGCACCTGAAACACACCTGGGCACACCTGGGGCACCTGAAACACACCTGGGCACACCTGGGGCACCTGAAACACACCTGGGGCACCTGAAACACACCTGGGGCACCTGGAGGGGTCACAGACACACCTGGGCACACCTGGGGCACCTGAAATGGGGCACCCAAAACACACCTGGGCACACCTGGGGGCACCCTGAGCTCACCCTCCCCCCCCGTTTTTCGCCCATTTTTCCACCATTTTTTGACCCTTTTTTCTCTGTTGCTCACCGTTTTCCCCCGTTTTTTCACCGTTTTTCCCCGTTTTTTCACCGTTTTTTCCCGTTTTTCACCGTTTCCCCCCGTTTTTTCCCGTTTTCCCAGGATTTCGAGGCGGGGGAGGAGGTGGAGCTGTCCTTCCTGCAGAACGGGCAGTGCCAGGGCCTGGCTCGGGGGTTTAGCTCCGTTTTTTCCCATTTCTTTGCCATTTCTCACCATTTTTTTCGCCGTTCTTTGACCGTTTTTTCCCATTTTTTCACTGTTTTTCCCGTTTTTTTTTCCCGTTTCACCAGGATTTCAAGGCGGGGGAGGAGGTGGAGCTGTCCTTCCTGAGGATCGGGCAGTGCCAGGCCTGCCTCGGGCATTTAGCTCCGTTTTTTTTCCCATTTCTCACCATTTCTTTGCCGTTTCTCACCATTTTTTCGCCGTTCTTTCACCGTTTTTTTTCCCGTTTTTTTCACCGTTTTCTCCCCGTTTTTTTCCCGTTTTCCCCAGGATTTCGAGGCGGGTGACGAGGTGGAGCTGTCCTTCCTGAAGAACGGGCAGTGGCAGGGCCCGGCTCGGGGGGGTTTTCTTTGTCATTTCTCACCATTTCTTTGCCGTTTCTCACCATTTTTTCGCCGTTCTTTCACCGTTTTTCCCGTTTTTTTCACCGTTTTTTTCCCGTTTTTTCCCGTTTTCCCAGGATTTCGAGGCGGGGGAGGAGGTGGAGCTGTCCTTCCTGAGGATCGGGCAGTGCCAGGGCCTGCCTTGGGCATTCAGCTCCGTTTATTCCCATTTCTTTGCCATTTTTCACCATTTTTTCGCCGTTCTTTCACCTTTTTTCCCGTTTCTTCACCATTTTTCCCGTTTTTTTCCCGTTTTCCCAGGATTTCGAGGCGGGGGAGGAGGTGGAGCTGTCCTTCCTGGAGAACGGGCAGTGCCAGGGCCCGCCTCGGGCATTCAGCTCCGTTTTATTCCCATTTTCACCATTTCTTTGCCATTTTTTGCCGTTCTTTCACTGTTTTTCCTCTTCTTTCACTGTTTTTCCCGTTTTTTCACCGTCTTTTCCCGTTTTTTTCCCGTTTTCCCAGGATTTCGAGGCGGGGGAGGAGGTGGAGCTGTCCTTCCTGAGGATCGGGCAGTGCCAGGGCCTGCCTCGGGCATTTAGCTCCGTTTTTTTTCCATTTCTCACCATTTCTTTGCCATTTTTCACCGTTTTCCCCCGTTTTTTTCGCCGTTTTTTTCACCGTTTTTCCCCGTTTTTTCCCGTTTTCCCAGGATTTCGAGGCGGGTGAGGAGGTGGAGCTGTCCTTCCTGAGGAACGGGCAGTGCCAGGGCCTGGCTCGGGGGTTTCTTTGCCCTTTTTCACCATTTCCCTGCTGTTTTTCACTGTTTTTTCACCGTTTTTCACCGTTCTTTCACCGTTTTTTCCCGTTTTTTCACCGTTTTTCCCGTTTTTTCCCGTTTTCCCAGGATTTCGAGGTGGGGGAGGAGGTGGAGCTGTCCTTCCTGAGGAACGGGCAGTGCCAGGGCCTGGCTTGGGGATTCCTCACTGTTTCTTTGCCGTTTCTCACCATTTTTTCGCCGTTTTTCACCGTTTTTTCACCGTTTTTCCCGTTTTTTCACCGTTTTTCCCGTTTTTTCCCATTTTCCCAGGATTTCGAGGCGGGGGAGAAGGTGGAGCTGTCCTTCCTGAGGAGCGGGCAGTGCCAGGGCCTGGCTCGGGGGTTTCTCACCATTTTTTTGCCGTTCTTTCACCATTTCTTTGCCATTTTTTGCCATTTTTTCGCCGTTCTTACACCGTTTTCCCCGTTTTTTTCCCGTTTTCCCAGGATTTTGAGGCGGGGGAGGAGGTGGAGCTGTCCTTCCTGAGGATTGGGCAGTGCCAGGGCCTGCCTCGGGCATTTAGCTCCGTTTTTTTCCCATTTCTCACCATTTCTTTGCCATTTTTTGCCGTTTTTTTTCACAGTTTTTCCCGTTTTTTCACCGTTTTTTCCCGTTTTTTTCCCGTTTTCCCAGGATTTCGAGGCGGGGGAGGAGGTGGAGCTGTCCTTCCTGAGGATCGGGCAGTGCCAGGGCCTGGCTCGGGGGTTTAGCTCCGTTTTTTCCCATTTCTCACCATTTCTTTGCTGTTTTCCACCGTTTTTTTTGCCGTTTTTTGCTGGTTTTTGGCTGTTTTTCACAGTTTTTCCCGTTTTCCCAGGATTTCGAGGCGGGGGAGGAGGTGGAGCTGTCCTTCCTGAGGATCGGGCAGTGCCAGGGCCTGGCTCGGGGGTTTCTCACTGTTTCTTTGCCGTTTCTCACCATTTTTTCACCGTTTTTTCACCGTTTTTCCCGTTTTTTTCCCGTTTTCCCAGGATTTCGAGGCGGGGGAGGAGGTGGAGCTGTCCTTCCTGAAGAACGGGCAGTGGCAGGGCCCGGCGTTCCGCGTGCCCAAGGCGGCGCTGGCGGGCCGGGCGCTGTTCCCCCACGTGCTGGTCAAGAACTGCGCCGTGGCCTTCAACTTCGGGCAGCGCCCGCGGCCCCTCTGCAGCCTCCCCCCCGAATTCCCGCTGATCCAGGACGTCCCGGACGGACACAGGGACAGAGGGACACGGGGACCCCGCAGCAAGGCCGAGTGCGAGGTACGGACAGACACAGGGACATGGGGACAGACACAGGGACACAGGGACACGGGGACAGACACAGGGACATGGGGACAGACACAGGGACACAGGGACATGGGGACAGACACAGGGACATGGGGACATGGGGACAGACACAGGGACATGGGGACAGACACAGGGACATGGGGACATGGGGACAGACACAGGGACATGGGGACAGACACGGGGACAGACACAGGGACATGGGGACAGACACAGGGACATGGGGACAGACACAGGGACACAGGGACATGGGGACAGACAGAGGGACATGGGGACAGACACAGGGACATGGGGACATGGGGACAGACACAGGGACACGGGGACAGACACAGGGACATGGGGACAGACACAGGGACAGACACAGGGACACTGCCCCCCGAATTCCCGCTGATCCAGGACGTCCCGGACGGACACAGGGACAGAGGGACACGGGGACCCCGCAGCAAGGCCGAGTGTGAGGTACGGACAGACACAGGGACAGACACAGGGACATGGGGACAGACACAGGGACATGGGGACATGGGGACAGACACAGGGACACGGGGACAGACACAGGGACATGGGGACAGACACAGGGACATGGGGACAGACACAGGGACAGACACAGGGACATGGGGACAGACACAGGGACATGGGGACAGACACAGGGACACTGCCCCCCGAATTCCCGCTGATCCAGGACGTCCCGGACGGACACAGGGACAGGGGGACACGGGGACCCCGCAGCAAGGCTGAGTGCGAGGTACGGACAGACACAGGGACACGGGGACAGACACAGGGACATGGGGACAGACGCAGGGACATGGGGACAGACACAGGGACATGGGGACAGACACAGGGACACGGGGACAGACACAGGGACATGGGGACAGACACAGGGACAGGGGGACACGGGGACCCCGCAGCAAGGCCGAGTGCGAGGTGGGGACATTGGGGACACTGGGGACACACTGGGGACACCCTGGGGACACCCTGGGGACACCTTGGGGACATCCTGGGGACACTGGGATGGGTCACAGTGACACTGGGGTGTCCCTGGCTGTGTCCCATCCCCAAGGTGACACCAACGTGTCCCTGTCCCCAATGTCCCCAATGTCCCCACAGATGCTGATGATGGTGGGGCTGCCAGGGTGGGTGACAGTGACACTGGGGTGTCCCCAATGTCCCCAATGTCCCCAATGTCCCACAGATGCTGATGATGGTGGGGCTGCCGGGGGTGGGTGACAGTGACACTGGGGTGTCCCCAATGTCCCCCAATGTCCCCAGAGATGCTGATGATGGTGGGGCTGCCGGGGTGGCTCTGAGGGGACACTAGGGGTGGGTGACAGTGACACTGGGGTGGGTGACAGTGACACTGGGGGTGTCCCCCAATGTCCGCAATGTCCCCACAGATGCTGATGATGGTGGGGCTGCTGGGGTGGGTGACAGTGACACTGGGGGTGTCCCCAATGTCCCCAATGTCCCCACAGATGCTGATGATGGTGGGGCTGCCGGGGTGGGGCACAGTGACACTGGGGGTGTCCCCAATGTCCCCATTGTCCCCACAGATGCTGCTGATGATGGGGCTGCCGGGGTGGCTCTGAGGGGACACTGGGGTGGGTGACAGTGACACTGGGGTGTCCCCAATGTCCCCAATGTCCTCACAGATGCTGATGATGGTGGGGCCGCCGGGGTAGGACACAGTGACACTGGGGGTGTCTCCAATGTCCCCAATGTCCCCAATGTCCCCGTTGTCCCCAGAGATGCTGATGATGGTGGGGCTGCCAGGGTGGGGCACAGTGACACTGGGGGTGTCCCCAGTGTCCCCAATGTCCCTGCTGTCCCCAGATGCTGATGATGGTGGGGCTGCTGGGGTGGGGCACAGTGACACTGGGGGTGTCCCCAAATGTCCCCCAATGTCCCCAATGTCCCCGTTGTCCCCAGAGATGCTGATGATGGTGGGGCTGCAGGGTGGGGCACAGTGACACTGGGGGTGTCCCCAATGTCCCCCAATGTCCCCAATGTCCCCAGATGCTGATGGTGGTGGGGCTGCCGGGGTGGGTGACAGTGACACTGGGGTGTCCCCAATGTCCCCAATGTCCCCAATGTCCCCATTGTCCCCACAGATGCTGATGATGGTGGGGCTGCCGGGGTGGCCCTGGGGGTGTCACAGTGACACTGGGGGTGTCCCCAATGTCCCCAATGTCCCCGTTGTCCCCAGAGATGCTGCTGATGGTGGGGGCTGCTGGGGTGGGGCACAGTGACACTGGGGGTGTCCCTAAATGTCCCCAATGTCCCCAATGTCCCCATTGTCCCCAATGTCCCCAGTGTCCCCAATGTCCCCAATGTCCCCAATGTCCCCAATGTCCCCAGTGTCCCCCAATGTCCCCAATATCCCCAATGTCCCCAATGTCCCCAGTGTCCCCAATGTCCCCAATATCCCCAATGTCCCCAATGTCCCCAATGTCCCCAATGTCCCCAATGTCCCCGTTGTCCCACAGATGCTGATGATGGTGGGGCTGCCGGCGGCGGGGAAGACGACGTGGGCGGTGAAGCACGCGGCCGAGAACCCCGGCAAGAAATACAACATCCTGGGGACAAACGCCATCATGGACAAAATGAGGGTAGGGACACCTTGGGGACATCCTGGGGACCAACGCCATCATGGACAAAATGAGGGTAGGGACACCTTGGGGACATCTGGGGACAAACGCCAATCATGGACAAAATGAGGGTAGGGACACCTTGGGGACATCCTGGGGACAAACGCCATCATGGACAAAATGAGGGTAGGGACACCTTGGGGACATCCTGGGGACAAACGCCATCATGGACAAAATGAGGGTAGGGACACCTTGGGGACATCCTGGGACAAACGCCATCATGGACAAAATGAGGGTAGGGACACCCTGGGGACATCCTGGGGACAAACGCCATCATGGACAAAATGAGGGTAGGGACACCTTGGGGACATCCTGGGGACAAACGCCATCATGGACAAAATGAGGGTAGGGACACCTTGGGGACATCCTGGGGACAAACGCCATCATGGACAAGATGAGGGTAGGGACACCTTGGGGACATCCTGGGGACATCCTGGGGACAACGCCATCATGGACAAAATGAGGGTAGGGACACCTTGGGGACATCCTGGGGACAAACGCCATCATGGACAAAATGAGGGTAGGGACACCTTGGGGACACCTTGGGGACATCCTGGGGACACCTTGGGGACACCTTGGGGACACCTTGGGGACATCCTGGGGACAAACGCCATCATGGGACAAAATGAGGGTAGGGACACCTTGGGGACACCTTGGGGACATCCTGGGGACACCTTGGGGACATCTTGGGGACACCTTGGGGACATCCTGGGGACATCCTGGGGACATCCTGGGGACACCTTGGGGACATCCTGGGGACAAACGCCATCATGGACAAAATGAGGGTAGGGACACCTTGGGGACATCCTGGGGACACCTTGGGGACCCCTTGGGGACATCCTGGGGACACCTTGGGGACATCCTGGGGACATCCTGGGGACATCCTGGGGACACCTTGGGGACATCCTGGGGACATCCTGGGGACATCCGGGGGACAAACGCCATCATGGACAAAATGAGGGTAGGGACACCTTGGGGACATCCTGGGGACAAACGCCATCATGGACAAAATGAGGTAGGGACACCTTGGGGACATCCTGGGGACAAAACGCCATCATGGACAAAATGAGGGTAGGGACACCTTGGGGACATCCTGGGGACATCCTGGGGACAAACGCCATCATGGACAAAATGAGGGTAGGGACACCTTGGGGACATCCTGGGGACCAACGCCATCATGGACAAAATGAGGGTAGGGACACCTTGGGGACACCTTGGGGACACCTTGGGGACATCCTGGGGACAAAACGCCATCATGGACAAAATGAGGGTAGGGGACACCTTGGGGACATCCTGGGGACAAACGCCATCATGGACAAAATGAGGGTAGGGACACCTTGGGGACATCCTGGGGACAAACGCCATCATGGACAAAATGAGGGTAGGGACACCTTGGGGACATCCTGGGGACAAACGCCATCATGGACAAAATGAGGGTAGGGACACCTTGGGGACATCCTGGGGACAAACGCCATCATGGACAAAATGAGGGTAGGGACACCTTGGGGACACCTTGGGGGACATCCTGGGGGACAAACGCCATCATGGACAAAATGAGGGTAGGGACACCTTGGGGACATCCTGGGGACCAACGCCATCATGGACAAAATGAGGGTAGGGACACCTTGGGGACACCTTGGGGACACCTTGGGGACATCCTGGGGACCAACGCCATCATGGACAAAATGAGGGTAGGGACACCTTGGGGACACCTTGGGGACATCCTGGGGACAAACGCCATCATGGACAAAATGAGGGTAGGGACACCTTGGGGACATCCTGGGGACAAACGCCATCATGGACAAAATGAGGGTAGGGACACCTTGGGACATCCTGGGGACAAACGCCATCATGGACAAAATGAGGGTAGGGACACCTTGGGGACATCCTGGGGACAAACGCCATCATGGACAAAATGAGGGTAGGGACACCTTGGGGACATCCTGGGGACAAACGCCATCATGGACAAAATGAGGGTAGGGACACCTTGGGGACACCTTGGGGACACCTTGGGGACATCCTGGGGACCAACGCCATCATGGACAAAATGAGGGTAGGGACACCCTTGGGGACATCCCTGGGGACAAACGCCATCATGGACAAAATGAGGGTAGGGACACCTTGGGGACACCTTGGGGACATCCTGGGGACAAACGCCATCATGGACAAAATGAGGGTAGGGACACCTTGGGGACATCCTGGGGACAAACGCCATCATGGACAAAATGAGGGTAGGGACACCTTGGGGACACCTTGGGGACACCTTGGGGACACCTTGGGGACATCCTGGGGACATCCTGGGGACATCCTGGGGACAGCTTGGGGACATCCTGGGGACACCCTGGGGGACACCTTGGGGACACCCTGGGGACATCCTGGGGACACCTTGGGGACACCTTGGGGACACCTTGGGGACATCCTGGGGACATCCTGGGGACAGCTTGGGGACACCCTGGGGACACCTTGGGGACACCTTGGGGACACCCTGGGGGACACCTTGGGGACATCCTGGGGACACCTTGGGGACACCTTGGGGACACTGGGACACCCTGGGGTGGCAGGGCTGTCTCTGGGGTGTCCACAGCCCCCAGGTGACACCGATGTCACCTGTCCCCAGGTGATGGGGCTCCACAGATGGCTGGGGTGACACAGGGGGGTGACAGGTGTGACAGGGGTGTGACAGGTGTGACAGGTGTGACTGGGGTGTGACAGATGACACAGGTGTGACACAGGTGTAACAGGTGTGACAGGTGTGACACAGGGATGTGACAGGTGTGACACAGGTGTGTGACAGGTGACACGGGTGTGACAGGTGACACAGGTGTGACAGGTGTGACACAGGGATGTGACAGGTGT
>JBBFKN010000420.1:0-29457 GCA_039654755.1 Calcarius lapponicus | reverse complement strand
CACCCCCAGGGTGTCCCAGGTGTCTCCAACCCCACCCCAGGGTGTCCCAGGTGTCTCCAACCCCACCCAAGGATGTCCCAGGTGTCCCCAGCCCCACCCAAGGATGTCCCCAGCCCCACCCAAGGGTGTCCCAGGTGTCTCCAACCCCACCCCAGGGGTGTCCCAGGTGTCCCCAGCCCCACCCCAGGGTGTCCCAGGTGTCCCCAAACCCCACCCAAGGGTGTCCCAGGTGTCCCCAACCCCACCCAAAGATGTCCCAGGTGTCCCCAACCCCACCCCAGGGTCCCCCAGGTGTCCCCGGTGTCACTCACCCTGTCCTGGTGCCACCCACGTGCGGAAGGTGACAAAGATGTCCCCCCCAACCCCACCCAAGGATGTCCCAGGTGTCCCCAAACCCACCCAAAGATGTCCCAGGTGTCCCCAACCCCCACCCCAGGGTGTCCCAGGTGTCCCCAACCCCACCCAGGGTGTCCCAGGTGTCCCCAACCCCACCCCAGGGTTGTCCCAGGTTGTCCCCAACCCCACCCAGGGTTGTCCCAGGTGTCCCCAACCCCACCCCAGGGTGTCCCAGGTGTCCCCAACCCCACCCAAAGATGTCCCAGGTGTCCCCAGCCCCACCCCAGGGTTGTCCCAGGTGTCCCCAGCCCCACCCAAGGGTGTCCCAGGTGTCACCAACCCCACCCAAGGATGTCCCAGGTGTCCCCAACCCCACCCCAGGGTGTCCCAGGTGTCCCCCAACCCCACCCAAGGGGTGTCCCAGGTGTCCCCAACCCCACCCCAGGGTCCCCCAGGTGTCCCCAGCCCCACCCAAGGGTGTCCCAGGTGTCCCCAACCCCACCCCAGGGTGTCCCAGGTGTCCCCAACCCCACCCAAGGGTGTCCCAGGTGTCCCCAACCCCACCCCAGGGGTGTCCCAGGTTGTCCCCAACCCCACCCAAGGGTGTCCCAGGTGTCCCCAAGCCCACCCCAGGCGTCCCCGGTGTCCCCAACCCCACCCAAAGATGTCCCAGGTGTCCCCAACCCCACCCAAAGATGTCCCCAGGGTGTCCCCAACCCCACCCCAGGGTCCCCCAGGTGTCACCAATGTCCCTCACCCTGTCCTGGTGCCACCCGCGTGCGGAAGGTGACAAAGATGTCCCCCCCAACCCCACCCAAGGATGTCCCAGGTGTCCCCAACCCCACCCAAGGATGTCCCAGGTGTCCCCAGCTCCATCCCAGGGTGTCCCAGGTGTCCCCAACCCCACCCAAAGGTGTCCCAGGTGTCCCCAACCCCACCCAAAGATGTCCCAGGTGTCCCCAACCCCACCCAGGGTGTCCCAGGTGTCCCCAACCCCACCCCAGGGTGTCCCAGGTGTCCCCCAACCCCACCCAAAGATGTCCCAGGTGTCCCCAGCCCCACCCCCAGGGTGTCCCAGGTGTCCCCAGCCCCACCCAAGGGTGTCCCAGGTGTCACCAACCCCACCCAAGGATGTCCCAGGTGTCCCCAACCCCACCCCAGGGTGTCCCAGGTGTCCCCCCAACCCCACCCAAGGGTGTCCCAGGTGTCCCCAACCCCACCCCAGGGTCCCCCAGGTGTCCCCAGCCCCCACCCAAGGGTGTCCCAGGTGTCCCCCAACCCCACCCCAGGGTGTCCCAGGTGTCCCCAACCCCACCCAAGGGTGTCCCAGGTGTCCCCAACCCCACCCCAGGGTGTCCCAGGTGTCCCCAACCCCACCCAAGGGTGTCCCAGGTGTCCCCAAGCCCACCCCAGGCGTCCCCGGTGTCCCCCAACCCCACCCAAAGATGTCCCAGGTGTCCCCAACCCCACCCAAAGATGTCCCAGGTGTCCCCAACCCCACCCCAGGGGTCCCCCAGGTGTCACCAATGTCCCTCACCCTGTCCTGGTGCCACCCGCGTGCGGAAGGTGACAAAGATGTCCCCCCCAACCCCACCCAAGGATGTCCCAGGTGTCCCCAACCCCACCCAAGGATGTCCCAGGTGTCCCCAGCTCCATCCCAGGGTGTCCCAGGTGTCCCCAACCCCACCCAAAGGTGTCCCAGGTGTCCCCAACCCCACCCCAGGGTGTCCCAGGTGTCCCCAGCCCCCACCCAAAGATGTCCCAGGTGTCCCCGGTGTCCCTCACCCTGTCCTGGTGCCACCCGCGTGCGGAAGGTGACGAAGGTGTCCCCCCCAACCCCACCCCAGGGTGTCCCAGGTGTCCCCAAGCCCACCCCAGGGTGTCCCAGGTGTCCCCAAGGGTGTCCCACGTGTCCCCAAGGATATCCCAGGTGTCCCCAAAGGTGTCCAGGTGTCCCCAACCCCACCCAAGGGTGTCCCAGGTGTCCCCCAACCCCACCCAAGATGTCCCAGGTGTCCCCAACCCCACCCCAGGGTGTCCCAGGTGTCCCCAACCCCACCCAAAGGTGTCCCAGGTGTCCCCCAACCCCCACCCCAGGGTCCCCAGGTGTCCCCAGCCCCACCCCAGGGTCCCCCAGGTGTCACCAATGTCCCTCACCCTGTCCTGGTGCCACCCACGTGTGGAAGGTGACAAAGATGTCCCCCCAGCCCCACCCCAGGGTGTCCCAGGTGTCCCCAGCCCCACCCCAGGGTGTCCCAGGTGTCCCCAACCTCACCCAAAGGTGTCCCAGGTGTCCCCAACCCCACCCAAAGATGTCCCAGGTGTCCCCCAACCCCACCCCAGGGTCCCCCAGGCGTCCCCGGTGTCCCTCACCCTGTCCTGGTGCCACCCGCGTGCGGAAAGGTGACAAAGATGTCCCCCCCAACCCCACCCAAAGGTGTCCCAGGTGTCCCCAACCCCACCCCAGGATGTCCCAGGTGTCCCCCAACCCCCACCCCAGGGTCCCCCAGGTGTCCGCAACCCCACCCAAGGATGTCCCAGGTGTCCCCAGCCCCACCCCAGGGTCCCCCAGGTGTCCCCAGCCCCACTCAAAGATGTCCCAGGTGTCCCCAACCCCACCCCAGGGTGTCCCAGGTGTCCCCAACCCCACCCCAGGGTGTCCCAGGTGTCCCCAACCCCACCCAAAGATGTCCCAGGTGTCCCCAACCCCACCCCAGGGTCCCCCAGGTGTCCCCAACCCCACCCAAAGATGTCCCAGGTGTCCCCAGCCCCCACCCCAGGGTCCCCCAGGCGTCCCCGGTGTCCCTCACCCTGTCCTGGTGCCACCCGCGTGTGGAAGGTGACAAAGATGTCCCCCCCAACCCCACCCCAGGGTGTCCCAGGTGTCCCCAACCCCACCCAAGGGTGTCCCAAGTGTCTCCAACCCCACCCAAAGCTGTCCCAGGTGTCCCCAACCCCACCCCAGGGTGTCCCAGGTGTCCCCAAGCCCACCCAAAGATGTCCCAGGTGTCCCCAACCCCACCCCAGGGTCCTCCAGGTGTCCCCAACCCCACCCAAGGGTGTCCCAGGTGTCCCCAACCCCACCCAAGGGTCCCCCAGGTGTCCCCAACCCCACCCCAGGGTGTCCCAGGTGTCCCCAGCCCCACCCAAGGTGTCCCAGGTGTCCCCAACCCCACCCCAGGGTGTCGCAGGTGTCCCTCAGCCCCACCCCAGGGTGTCCCAGGTGTCCCCAACCCCACCCAAGGATGTCCCAGGTGTCCCCAACCCCACCCAAAGATTGTCCCAGGTGTCCCCAAACCCCACCCCAGGGTGTCCCAGGTGTCCCCAGCCCCACCCCAGGGTGTCCCAGGTGTCCCCAACCCCACCCAAAGATGTCCCAGGTGTCCCCAACCCCACCCAAAGATGTCCCAGGTGTCCCCAGCCCCACCCCAGGGTGTCCCAGGTGTCCCCAGCCCCACCCAAGGGTGTCCCAGGTGTCCCCAACCCCACCCCAGGGTGTCCCAGGTGTCCCCAGCCCCACCCCAGGGTGTCCCAGGTGTCCCCAAGCCCACCCCAGGATGTCCCAGGTGTCCCCAGCCCCACCCCAGGGTGTCCCAGGGTGTCCCCAACCCCACCTCAGGATGTTCCAGGTGGTCCCCAAGGGTGTCCCAGGTGTCCCCAACCCCACCCCAGGATGTCCCAGGTGTCCCCAACCCCACCCAAAGATGTCCCAGTGTCCCCAACCCCACCCCAGGGTGTCCCAGGTGTCCCCAGCCCCACCCAAAGATGTCCCAGGTGTCCCCAACCCCACCCAAGGATGTCCCAGGTGTCCCCAACCCCACCCCAGGGTGTCCCAGGTGTCCCCAACCCCACCCCAGGGTGTCTCAGGTGTCCCCAACCCCACCCCAGGGTGTCCCAGGTGTCCCCAACCCCACCCCAGGGTGTCCCAGGTGTCCCCAACCCCACCCCAGGGTGTCCCCAGGTGGTCCCCCAACCCCACCCAAAGGTGTCCCAGGTGTCCCCAACCCCACCCCAGGGTGTCCCAGGTGTCCCCAACCCCACCCAAAGGTGTCCCCAGGTGTCCCCAACCCCACCCCAGGGTGTCCCAGGTGTCCCCAACCCCACCCAAAGGTGTCCCAGGTGTCCCCAACCCCACCCCAGGGTGTCCCAGATGTCCCCAAGCCCACCCAAAGATGTCCCAGGTGTCCCCCTAACCCCACCCAAGGGTGTCCCAGGTGTCCCGAACCCCACCCCAGGGTGTCCCAGGTGTCCCCAACCCCACCCCAGGGTGTCCCAGGTGTCCCCAACCCCACCCAAAGATGTCCCAGGTGTCCCCAACCCCACCCAAGGGTGTCCCAGGTGTCCCCAACCCCACCCCAGGGTGTCCCAGGTGTCCCCAGCCCCACCCAAAGATGTCCCAGGTGTCCCCAACCCCACCCAAGGGTGTCCCAGGTGTCCCCAACCCCACCCCAGGGTCCCCCAGGTGTCCCCGGTGTCCCTCACCCTGTCCTGGTGCCACCCGCGTGCAGAAGGTGACAAAGATGTCCCCCCCAACCCCACCCCAGGGTGTCCCAGGTGTCCCCAAACCCCACCCAAAGATGTCCCAGGTGTCCCCAAACTCCACCCCAGGGGTGTCCCAGGTGTCCCCAGCCCCACCCAAGGATGTCCCAGGTGTCCCCAGCCCCACCCAAAGATGTCCCAAGTGTCCCCAACCCCACCCCAGGGTGTCCCAGGTGTCCCCAACCCCACCCAAGGATGTCCCAGGTGTCCCCAACCCCACCCAAGGGTGTCCCAGGTGTCCCCAACCCCACCCCAGGGTGTCCCAGGTGTCCCCACCCCAGGGTGTCCCAGGTGTCCCCAACCCCACCCAAAGGTGTCCCAGGTGTCCCCAACCCCACCCAAAGGTGTCCCAGGTGTCCCCAGCCCCACCCCAGGGTGTCCCAGGTGTCCCCAAACCCCACCCAAGGGTTGTCCCAGGTGTCCCCCAGCTCCACCCCAGGGTCCCCCAGGTGTCCCCCGGTGTCCCTCACCCTGTCCTGGTGCCACCCACATGTGGAAGGTGACAAAGATGTCCCCCCCAACCCTACCCAAGGGTGTCCCAGGTGTCCCCAACCCCACCCAAGGATGTCCCAGGTGTCCCCAACCCCACCCCAGGGTCCCCCAGGTGTCCCCAACCCCCACCCCAGGGTGTCCCAGGTGTCCCCAACCCCACCCAAAGATGTCCCAGGTGTCCCCAACCCCACCCCAGGGTGTCCCAGGTGTCCCCAACCCCACCCCAGGGTGTCCCCAGGTGTCCCCCAACCCCACCCCAGGGTGTCCCAGGTGTCCCCAACCCCACCCCAGGGTGTCCCCAACCCCACCCCAGGGTGTCCCAGGTGTCCCCAAGGGTGTCCCAGGTGTCCCCAACCCCACCCCAGGGTGTCCCAGGTGTCCCCAACCCCACCCAAGGATGTCCCAGGTGTCCCCAACCCCACCCCAGGGTGTCCCAGGTGTCCCCAACCCCACCCAAAGATGTCCCAGGTGTCCCCAACCCCACCCAAGGATGTCCCAGGTGTCCCCAACCCCACCCCAGAGTCCCCCAGGTGTCCCCCCAACCCTACCCAAGGGTGTCCCAGGTGTCCCCAGCCCCACCCCAGGGTGTCCCAGGTGTCCCCAACCCCACCCAAGGATGTCCGAGGTGTCCCCAACCCCACCCAGAGATGTCCCAGGTGTCCCCAACCCCACCCAAGGATGTCCCAAGTGTCTCCAACCCCACCCAAGGATGTCCCAGGTGTCCCCAACCCCACCCCAAGGTGTCCCAGCTGTCCCCAACCGCACCCAGAGATGTCCCAGGTGTCCCCAACCCCACCCCAGGGTGTCCCAGGTGTCCCCAACCCCACCCAAAGGTGTCCCAGGTGTCCCCAACCCCACCCCAGGGTGTCCCAGGTGTCCCCAACCCCACCCAAGGGTTCCCCAGGTGTCCCCAACCCCACCCCAGGGTGTCCCAGGTGTCCCCAACCCCACCCCAGGGTGTCCCAGGTGTCCCCAACCCCACCCAAGGGTTCCCCAGGTGTCCCCAACCCCACCCCAGGATGTCCCAGGTGTCCCCAACCCCACCCAAGGATGTCCCAGGTGTCCCCAACCCCACCCCAGGGTGTCCCAGGTGTCCCCCAACCCCCACCCCCAGGGTGTCCCAGGTGTCCCCAACCCCACCCAAAGATGTCCCAGGTGTCCCCAGCCCCACCCAAAGATGTCCCAGGTGTCCCCAACCCCACCCAGAGATGTCCCAGGTGTCCCCAGCCCCACCCCAGGGTGTCCCAGGCGTCCCCGGTGTCCCTCACCCTGTCCTGGTGCCAACCCGCGTGCGGAAGGTGACAAAGATGTCCCCCCCCAACCCCACCCCAGGGTCCCCCAGGTGTCCCCAAACCCCACCCAAAGGTGTCCCAGGTGTCCCCAACCCCACCCCAGGGTGTCCAGGTGTCCCCAACCCCACCCCAGGGTGTCCCAGGTGTCCCCAACCCCACCCCAGGGTCCCCCAGGTGTCACCAATGTCCCTCACCCTGTCCTGGTGCCACCCGCGTGCGGAAGGTGACAAAGATGTCCCCCCCAACCCCACCCAAGGTGTGTCCCAGGTGTCCCCAACCCCACCCCAGGGTGTCCCAGGTGTCCCCAACCTCACCCAAGGATGTCCCAGGTGTCCCCAACCCCACCCAAGGGTGTCCCAGGTGTCCCCAAACCCCTCCCCAGGATGTCCCAGGTGTCCCCAGCCCCACCCCAGGGTCTCCCAGGTGTCACCAATGTCCCCTCACCCTGTCCTGGTGCCACCCGCATGTGGAAGGTGACAAAGGTGTCCCCCCCAACCCCACCCCCAGCGTGTCCCAGGTGTCCCCAGCCCCACCCAAGGATGTCCCCAGGTGTCCCCCAACCCCACCCAAAGATGTCCCAGGTGTCCCCAACCCCACCCCAGGGTCCCCAGGCGTCCCCGGTGTCCCTCACCCTGTCCTGGTGCCACCCGCGTGCGGAAGGTGACGAAGGTGTCCAAGGCCAAGACCAAGGCCAGGAGGAGGCTGAAGGTCTGGGGGGAGGGGAAGGGGGCGTGGCCCGGTCACTCGGGGGCGGGGCTCAGGGAGGGGGCGGGGCTTGGGGACACTCACGAAGGTGGTGGCAGCCAGGGCGTCACGGGACGAGGCCAAGGCCACCAGGGCGGCCACGAGGAAGATGAGGGTGCCACTGATGGCCCGGAGCAGGTCCTGGGGGGGACAGCGTGGGGACACCGTGGGGACATGGGGGGGACAGCGGGGGGACGGGGGGTGACAGTGGGGGACACCATGGGGACACTGTGGGGACATGGGGGGGACACCAGGGGGACGGGGGGGTGATAGTGAGGACACCATGGGGACACCATGGGGACATGAGATGGACATGAAGGAGAAGCAGGACACCTTGGGGACATGGGGGACACCATGGGGACACCATGGGGGACATGAGATGGACATGGAGGGGTGGGAGCAGGACACCTTGGGGACAATGGGGACATGAGATGGACATGGGGGGGGACACCAGGGGGACAGGCGTGACAGTGGGGACACCATGGGGACACCAGGGGGACGGGGGGTGACACTGTGGGGACATGGGAGGGGACACCAGGGGGACGGGGGTGGGGTGACAGTGGGGACACCATGGGGACACCACGGGGACATGGGGGGGGGACACTGTGGGGACATGGGAGGGGACACCAGGGGGACGGGGGGTGACAGTGGGGACACCATGGGGACACCATGGGGTCATGAGATGGACATGGAGGGGTGGCAGCAGGACACCTTGGGGACACCATGGGGACATGAGATGGACATGGAGGGGTGGCAGTAGGACACCTTGGGGGACATGGGGGACACCATGGGGACACCATGGGGACATGAGATGGACATGGAGGAGAAGCAGGACCCCTTGGGGACACCAGGGGGATGAAGGTGGTGACAATGGGGACACCCTGGGGACATGAGATGGACATGGGAGGGGTGGCAGCAGGACACCTTGGGGACACCAGAGGATGGAGGTGGTGACAATGGGGACACCATGGGGACATGAGATGGACATGGAGGGGTGGCAGTGGGACACCGTGGGGACAATGGGGACACCATGGGGACACCATGGGGACATGAGATGGACATGGAGGGGGTGGCAGCAGGACACCTTGGGGACATGGGGGACACGGGAGGGGATGGGAGTGGTGACCATGGGGACATGAGATGGACATGGAGGGGTGGCAGCGGGACACCTTGGGGACAATGGGGACACCATGGAGACACCATGGGGACATGAGATGGACATGGAGGGGTGGCAGTGGGACAACTTGGGGACATGGGGGACACCATGGGGACATGAGATGGACATGGAGGGGTGGCAGCGGGACACCGTGGGGACATGGGGGGACACCATGGGGACACCTTGGGGACATGAGAGGGACATGGAGGGGTGGCAGCAGGACACCTTGGGGACACCGGAGGGATGGAGGGTGGTGACAATGGGGACACCATGGGGACATGAGATGGACATGGAGGACAAGCAGGACACCTTGGGGGACATGGGAGGGGGACACCAGGGGGACGGGGCGTGACACTGGGGACACCATGGGGACACCATGGGGACATGAGAAGGACATGGAGGGGTGGCAGCAGGACACCTTGGGGGACAATGGGGACACCATGGGACATGAGATGGACATGGAGGGGGTGGCAGCAGGACACCTTGGGGACACCATGGGGACACCATGGGGACATGAGAGGGACATGGAGGGGTGGCAGTAGGACACCTTGGGGACAATGGGGACACCATGGGGACACCATGGGACATGAGATGGACATGGAGGGGTGGCAGTGGGACACCTTGGGGACAATGGGGGACACCTTGGGGACACCATGGGGACATGAGATGGACATGGAGGGGGTGGCAGTGGGACACCTTGGGGACAATGGGGACACCTTGGGGACACCATGGGGACATGAGATGGACATGGAGGGGTGGCAGTGGGACACCTTGGGGACAATGGGGACACCTTGGGGACACCATGGGGACATGAGATGGACATGGAGGGGTGGCAGTGGGACACCTTGGGGACAATGGGGACACCATGGGGACACCATGGGGACATGAGATGGACATGGAGGGGGGACAGTGGGACACCTTGGGGACATGGGATGGACATGGAGGAGAAGCAGGACACCTTGGGGACAATGAGGACACCATGGGGGACACCATGGGGACATGGAGGGGTGGCAGCGGGACACCTTGGGGACACCAGAGGGATGGAGGTGGTGACAATGGTGGACACCATGGGGACATGGAGGGGTAGCAGCAGGACACCGTGGGGACAATGGGGACACCTTGGGGACATGGGGGACACCATGGGGACATGAGATGGGCATGGAGGGGTGGCAGCAGGACACCTTGGGGACAATGGGGAGGACACCAGGGGGGACGGGGGGGTGACAGTGGGGACACCATGGGGACATGAGATGGACATGGAGGGGTGGCAGTGGGACACCTTGGGGACAATGGGGACACCATGGGGACACCATGGGGACATGAGAGGGACATGGAGGGGTGGCAGTGGGACACCTTGGGGACACCAGAGGGATGGAGGTGGTGACAATGGGGACACCATGGGGACATGAGATGGACATGGAGGAGAAGCAGGACACCGTGGGGACATGGGGGACACCATGGGGACACCATGGGGACATGAGATGGACATGGAGGAGAAACAGGACACCTTGGGGACATGGGGAGGACACCAGGGGGACAATGGGGACACCCTGGGGACAATGAGATGGACATGGAGGGGTGGCAGTGGGACACCTTGGGGACAATGGGGACACCATGGGGACATGAGAGGGACATGGAGGGGTGGGAGCAGGACACCTTTGGGGACATGGGGGACACCATGGGGACATGAGAGGGACATGGAGGGGGTGGCAGCAGGACACCTTGGGGACACCAGAGGGATGGAGGTGGTGACAATGGCGGACACCATGGGGACATGGAGGGGTAGCAGCAGGACACCTTGGGGACACCTTGGGGACATGGGGGACACCATG
Source organism: Calcarius lapponicus (assembly GCA_039654755.1). Lineage (NCBI taxonomy): Eukaryota > Metazoa > Chordata > Aves > Passeriformes > Fringillidae > Calcarius > Calcarius lapponicus. Next base: position 19,066 of record JBBFKN010000420.1, on the reverse strand, counting down.
GGGACATGAGATGGACAAGGAGGGGTGGCAGCAGGACACCGTGGGGACATGGGGGGACACCAGGGGGACGGGGGGGTGACAATGGGGACACCATGGGGACACCATGGGGACATGAGATGGACATGGAGGGGTGGCAGTGGGACACCTTGGGGACAATGGGGACACCATGGGGACATGGGGAGGACACCAGGGGGACGGGGGGGTGACAGTGGGGACACCATGGGGACACCATGGGGACATGAGATGGACATGGAGGGGGTGGCAGCAGGACACCGTGGGGACACCAGAGGGATGGAGGTGGTGACAATGGGGACACCATGGGGACATGGAGGGGGTGGGAGCGGGACACCTTGGGGACATGGGGAGGACACCAGGGGGACAGGGGAGTGACAGTGGGGACACCATGGGGACATGAGAGGGACATGGAGGGGTGGCAGCAGGACACCATGGGGACATGGAGGGGACACCAGGGGGACGGGGGGGTTGACAGTGGGGACACCGTGGGGACACCATGGGGACATGAGAGTGACATGGAGGGGTGGCAGTGGGACACCTTGGGGACATGGGGGACACCATGGGGACATGAGATGGACATGGAGGGGTGGCAGTGGGACACCTTGGGGACATGGGGGACACCATGGGGACACCACGGGGGACAGGGGTGGTGACAATGGGGACACCAAAGGGACACCAGGTTGACTTGGAAGGTAGCAACAGGACACCTTGGGGACATGGGGGACACCATGGGGACATGAGATGGACATGGAGGGGTGGCAGCAGGACACCTTGGGGACAATGGGGACACCATGGGGACACCATGGGGACATGAGAGGGACATGGAGGGGTGGCAGGTGGGACACCTTGGGGACACCAGAGGGATGGAGGTGGTGACAATGGGGACACCATGGGGACATGAGATGGACATGGAGGAGAAGCAGGACACCTTGGGGACACCATGGGGACACCATGGGGACATGAGATGGACATGGAGGGGTGGCAGCAGGACACCTTGGGGACATGGGGACACCATGGGGACACCATGGGGACATGAGATGGACATGGAGGGGTGGCAGTGGGACACCTTGGGGACACGGGGGACACCATGGAGATGGGGGGGGTGGTGACAACGGGGGACACCTTGGGGACACCATGGGGGTCACACGGGGACAATGAAGGGGCCACCATGGGGTGACGACACGGGAATATGGAGAAGCCATCATGAAAGGGTCACCATGGAGGCCACCAAGGACATGACAAGGGACATGGGAAGGGCCACCATGGAGGACACCATGGGGGTGACAAAGGGACATGAAGGGCCACCATGGGAACATGGAGGGGCCACCAAGGACATGACAAGGGACATGAAAGGGCCACCATGGAGGACACCATGGGGACATGGAGGGCCACCATGGAGGCCACCGAAGGACATGACAAGGGACAGGAAAGGGCCACCATGGGTGGGGACACCATGGGGATGACAAGGGACATGGAAGGGCACCATGGACACCATGAGGGTGACACAGTGACATGGAAGGGCCACCATACAGGGGTGATGATGAGGGGCCACCATGGAGGGGACACCATGGAGGCCACCATGGGGGGTGACAAAGGGACATGGAGGGGACACCATGGAGGCCATCAAGGACATGACAAAGGGACATGAAAGGGGCACCATGGAGGCCACCATGACGATGACACAGGGACATGGAAGGGACACCATGGAGGGCCACCATGGGAGTGACAAAGGGACATGAAAGGGCCACCATGGAGGACACCATGGGGGTGACAAAGGGACATGGATGAGCCCCATGGAGACCACCATGGGAACATGGAGGGGCCACCATGGACATGACAAAAGGACATGGAAGGGTCACCATGGAGGACACCATGGGGGGTGACAAAGGGACATGGATGAGCCACCATGGGGACTGCCATGGGGACAGGGAGGGGCCACCATGAACATGACAAGGGACATGGAGGGTACACCATGGAGGCCACCATGGGGGTGACAAAGGGATATGAAAGGGCCACCATGGAGGGGACACCATGGAGGGGACACCATGGAGGGGACACCATGGAGGCCACCATGGGGGTGACACAGGGACATGGAAGGGCCACCATGGAGGCCACCATGGGGACAGGGAGGGGCCACCATGAACATGACAAGGGACATGAAAGGGTCACCATGGAGGACACCGTGGACATGACAAGGGCACATGGAGGGGCCACCATGGAGGACACCATGGGAGTGACACAGGGACATGGATGAACCACCATGGAGGCCACCATGGGGACGTGGAGGGGACACCATGGAGGACACCATGGACATGACAAAGGGACATGGAAGGGCCACAATGGACACCATGGGGATGACACAGGGACATGAAAGGGCCACCATGGAGGGGCCACCACGGGGTGATGATGAGGGGCCACCATGGAGGGGACACCATGGAGGCCACCATGAGGGTGACACAGGGACATGGAGGGGACACCATGGAGAACACCGTGGGGACAGGGAGGGGACACCATGAACATGACAAGGGACATGAAAGGGACACCATGGAGACATGGAGGGGCCACCATGGAGGCCACCAAGGACATGACACAGGGACATGAAAGGGCCACCATGGAGGACACCATGGGGGGGATACCATGGGGATGACACGGGAACATGGAGGGGCCACCATGGACATGACAAGGGACATGGAAGGGCCACCATGGAGGCCACCATGAGGATGACACAGGGACATGGAAGAGCCACCATGCAGGGCATCACGGGGTGATGAAGAGGGGCCACCATGGAGGGGACACCATGGAGGCCACCATGAGGGTGACACAGGGACATGGAAGGGCCACCATGGGGACACCATGGGGACAGGGAGGGGCCACCATGGAGGGGCCACCAAGGACATGACAAGGGACATGGAAGGGCCACCATGGAGGCCACCATGGGGGAGACAATGGGACATGGATAGACCACCATGGGAACATGGAGGGGCCACCATGAGGATGACACAGGGACATGGAAGGGCCACCATGGAGGACACCATGGGAGTGACAAAGGGACATGGAAGGGCCACCATGGAGGGGCCACCATGGGGATGACACAGGGACATGAATGGGCCACCATGGAGGGGACACCACGGGGTGATGATGAGGGGCCACCATGGAGGGGACACCATGGAGGCCACCATGAGGGTGACACGGGGACATGGAGGGGCCACCATGGAGGACACCATGGGAGTGACAAAGGGACATGGATAGACCACCATGGGGACAGGGAGGGGCCACCATGGACACCATGAGGATGACACAGTGACATGGAAGGGCCACCATGCAGGGCACCACGGGGTGATGATGAGGGGCCACCATGGAGGGGACACCATGGAGGGGACACCATGGAGGCCACCATGAGGATGACACAGGGACATGGAAGGGGACACCATGGAGGCCACCATGGGGACATGGAGGGGCCACCATGGAGGACACCAAGGACATGACAAGGGGACATGAAAGGGCCACCATGGGGATGACACAGGAACACAGAGGGGCCACCATGGAAGCCACCATGGGGACATGGAGGGGCCACCATGAGGGTGACACAGGGACATGGAAGGGCCACCACGGAGGACACCATGGGGACAGGGAGGGGCCACCATGAACATGACAAGGGCACATGGAGGGGCCACCATGGAGGCCACCATGGGAGTGACAAAGGGACATGGAAGGGCCACCATGGGAACATGGAGGGGCCACCATGGACATGACAAAGGGACATGAAAGGGCCACCATGGAGGACACCATGGGGACATGGAGGGGACACCATGGAGGCCACCAAGGACATGACAAGGGCACATGGAGGGGCCACCATGGAGGGGACACCATGGATGTGACAAAGGGACATGGATGAGCCCCATGGAGGCCACCATGGGGACACGAAGTGACACGGAGGAATTATGGGGGGGGACACTGGCGGACACAAGGTGGGGGTTGGGGGAACAGGAGGACATGGAGAGCAGTGCCAGCCAGGGGGTGTCCCTCGGGTGTCACTGCTGTCCCTGTTTGTCCCCGTCTGTCCCCGTCTGTCCCCATCTGTCCCCGTCTGTCCCCTTTGCCCCCATCTGTCCCCGTTTGTCCCCATTTGCCCCCATTTGTCCCATTTGTCCCCATTTGTCCCCGTCTGTCCCCGTCTGTCCCCTTTGCCCCCATCTGTCCCCATTTGTCCCCGATTGTCAGCGTGGGGGGCGCGGGGGGGGGGGGGGGACAGCAGTGCCACCACCCCCCCGGACAGCACCTGGGGACACAGGGGGGACAGGAATGCCACCAGCCCCTGGATGGCACCAGTTCCCCCAGTGCTCCCAGTTCCCCCAGTATCCCATCCCAGTTCCCCCAGTATGCCATACCAGTTCCCCCAATATCCCGTCCCAGCGCTCCCAGTTCCCCCAGTATCCCCAGTATGCCATCCCAGTTCCCCCAGTTCCCCCAGTATCCCCAGTATGCCGTCCCAGTTCCCCCAGTATCCCATCCCAGTGTTCCCAGTATCCCCAGTATCCCGTCCCAGTTCCCCCAGTATCCCCAGTATGCCGTCCCAGTTCCCCCAGTATCCCCAGTATGCCGTACCAGTTCCCCCAGTATCCCCAGTATGCCATCCCAGTATCCCCAGTATCCCCAGTATGCCATCCCAGTATCCCCAGTATCCCCAGTATCCCGTCCCAGTTCCCCTGCCAGCAGCAGCCCCCGGGGCGTTCTCAGCGCCCCCAGGTCGAAAACCCCCGGCGGCTCCGGCTGCCCCATGGGGGGTCCCGGGGGGGTTTGGGGGGTCCTGGGGGGGGCTCGAGGTGTTTTGGGGGGTCCTGGGGGGGTTTGGGGGGTCCTGGGGGGATTTGGGGGGGGTCCCAGGGGGGTTTGGGGGTCCCGGGGGGGGTTTGGGGGGTCCTGGGGGGGCTCGAGGTGTTTTGGGGGGTCCTGGGATGGGCTGGGGGGTCCTGGGGGGATTTGGGGGGTCCTGGGGGGGTTTTAGTGGGAGCTTCGAGAAGTTTTGGGGGATCCTGGAGGAATTTGGGGGGTCCTGGGCGGGGGTCCCTGGGGGGCTTAGGGGGGTTGGAAGGGATTTGGGGGGTCCTGGGGGGATTTGGGGGGCCTTGGGGGGGCTGGGGAGGATTTAGGGGGGTCCTGGGATGGGCTGGGGGGTCCTGGGGGGGATTTGGGGGATCCTGGGGGGGATCTTTGAGGGGGGCTCGAGGTGTTTTGGGGGGTCCTGGGATGGGCTGGGGGGGGGGCTCAGGGGGATTTGGGGGGTCCTGGGGGGGTTTGGGGGGTCCTGGGGGGGCTGGGGAGGATTTAGGGGGGTCCCGGGAGGGTTCTGGGGGGGCTCGAGGTGTTTTGGGGGGTCCTGGGGGGGCTCGAGGTGTTTTGGGGGGGTCCTGGGGGGGCTCGAGGTGTTTTGGGGGGTCCTGGGGGGGTTTGGGGGTCCTGGGGGGGGGGGGGGCTCGAGGTGTTTTGGGGGGGTCCTGGGATGGGCTGGGGGGGCTCAAGGGGATTTGGGGGGTCCCGGGGGGGTTTTGTGGGGGCTTCGAGGAGTTTTGGGGGATCCTGGAGGAATTCGGGGGGTCCTGGGTGGGGGTCCCTGGGGGGCTCAGGGGGGTCCTGGGGGGATTTGGGGGATCCTGGGGGGGTTGGGGAGGATTTAGGGGGGTCCCGGGAGGGTTCTGGGGGGTCTTGGCGGGGATTTGGGGGATCCTGGGGGGATTTGGGGGATCCTGGGGGGGTTTGGGGGGTCCTGAGGGGTTTTGGGGGCTCCCGGGGGGGTCCCAGGGGGGTTTTGGGGGGTCCCTGGGAGGTTTTGGGGGTCTCTGGGGGTGGGGGAGGGACTGGGATGGACTGGGATGGACTGGGATGGGACTGGGATGGGACTGGGATGGACTGGGAGGGACTGGGATGGACTGGGAGGGACTGGGAGGGACTGGGAGGGACTGGGAGGGACTGGGATGGGACTGGGAGGGACTGGGAGGGACTGGGATGGACTGGGATGGGACTGGGATGGGACTGGGAGGGACTGGGAGGGACTGGGATGGACTGGGAGGGACTGGGATGGACTGGGATGGGACTGGGAGGGAACTGGGAGGGACTGGGATGGACTGGGAGGGACTGGGATGGACTGGGAGGGACTGGGAGGGACTGGGATGGACTGGGAGGGACTGGGAGGGACTGGGATGGACTGGGAGGGACTGGGATGGGACTGGGAGGGACTGGGAGGGACTGGGAGGGACTGGGATGGACTGGGAGGGACTGGGATGGACTGGGAGGGACTGGGAGGGACTGGGAGGGACTGGGATGGACTGGGAGGGACTGGGATGGACTGGGAGGGACTGGGATGGACTGGGATGAACTGGGAGGGATCTGGGAGGGAACTGGGATGGACTGGGATGGACTGGGATGGACTGGGAGGGATCTGGGAGGGACTGGGAGGGACTGGGAGGGACTGGGAGGGACTGGGATGGACTGGGAGGAACTGGGATGAACTGGGAGGGAACTGGGAGGGACTGGGATGGACTGGGAGGGACTGGGATGGACTGGGATGGACTGGGAGGGACTGGGATGGACTGGGAGGGACTGGGAGGGACTGGGATGGACTGGGAGGGACTGGGAGGGACTGGGATGGACTGGGAGGGACTGGGATGGACTGGGAGGGACTGGGAGGGACTGGGAGGGACTGGGATGGACTGGGAGGGAACTGGGAGGGAACTGGGAGGGAACTGGGATGGACTGGGAGGGACTGGGAGGGACTGGGATAAACTGGGAGGGACTGGGAGGGACTGGGATGGACTGGGATGGACTGGGAGGGACTGGGAGGGACTGGGATGGACTGGGAGGGACTGGGATGGACTGGGATGGACTGGGATGGACTGGGAGGGACTGGGAGGGAAATGGGAGGAACTGGGATGGACTGGGATGGACTGGGAGGGACTGGGAGGGACTGGGATGGACTGGGAGGGACTGGGAGGGACTGGGATGGACTGGGATGGACTGGGAGGGAACTGGGATGGACTGGGAGGGACTGGGATGGACTGGGATGGACTGGGAGGGAACTGGGATGGACTGGGAGGGACTGGGATGGACTGGGATGGACTGGGAGGGACTGGGATGGACTGGGAGGGACTGGGAGGGACTGGGATGGACTGGGAGGGACTGGGATGGACTGGGATGGACTGGGAGGGACTGGGATGGACTGGGAGGGACTGGGAGGGACTGGGATGGACTGGGAGGGACTGGGAGGGACTGGGAGGGACTGGGATGGACTGGGAGGGACTGGGAGGGACTGGGATGGACTGGGAGGGACTGGGAGGGACTGGGATGGACTGGGAGGGACTGGGATGGACTGGGAGGGACTGGGATGGACTGGGATGGACTGGGAGGGACTGGGAGGGACTGGGAGGGAAATGGGAGGAACTGGGATGGACTGGGATGGACTGGGATGGACTGGGATGGACTGGGATGAACTGGGAGGGACTGGGAGGGACTGGGAGGGACTGGGATGGACTGGGATGGACTGGGATGAACTGGGATGGACTGGGAGGGACTGGGAGGGACTGGGATGGACTGGGAGGGACTGGGAGGGACTGGGATGGACTGGGATGGACTGGGATGGACTGGGATGGACTGGGATGAACTGGGAGGGACTGGGAGGGACTGGGAGGGACTGGGATGGACTGGGATGGACTGGGATGAACTGGGATGGACTGGGAGGGACTGGGAGGGACTGGGATGGACTGGGATGGACTGGGATGGACTGGGATGGACTGGGATGGATTGGGATGGACTGGGATGGACTGGGATGGACTGGGATGGACTGGGATGGACTGGGATGGACTGGGAGGGAACTGGGAGGGAACTGGGAGGGACTGGGAGGGACTGGGAGGGAACTGGGAGGGAACTGGGAGGGACTGGGAGGGACTGGGAGGGACTGGGAGGGACTGGGATGGACTGGAGGGGACTGGGATGGACTGGGATGGGACTGGGAGGGACTGGGATGGACTGGGATGGACTGGGAGGGACTGGGAGGGACTGGGAGGGAAATGGGAGGAACTGGGATGGACTGGGATGGACTGGGATGGACTGGGATGGACTGGGATGAACTGGGAGGGACTGGGAGGGACTGGGAGGGACTGGGATGGACTGGGATGGACTGGGATGAACTGGGATGGACTGGGAGGGACTGGGAGGGACTGGGATGGACTGGGAGGGACTGGGAGGGACTGGGATGGACTGGGATGGACTGGGATGGACTGGGATGGACTGGGATGAACTGGGAGGGACTGGGAGGGACTGGGAGGGACTGGGATGGACTGGGATGGACTGGGATGAACTGGGATGGACTGGGAGGGACTGGGAGGGACTGGGATGGACTGGGATGGACTGGGATGGACTGGGATGGACTGGGATGGATTGGGATGGACTGGGATGGACTGGGATGGACTGGGATGGACTTTAGGGGATTTAGACCAGAATTAAGGGATTTAGGCTCGGTTTGGGGGATTTGGATCCAAATTAAAGGATTTCGGCTCACTTGAGGGAATTTAGATCTGAATTCAGGGATTTAGGCTCAGTTTGGGGGGTTTAGACCCAAATCAACGGAGTTAGGCCTGACTTAGGGGGTCTCAACCAGAATTAAGGGATTTCAACCCAAACTAAGGGATTTCAAGCAGGATTAATGGAGTTAAGCCTGACTTAAGGGATTTCAACCCAAATTAATGGAGTTAGGCCCGACTTAGGGGATCTCAACCAGAATTAAAGGATTTCAACCCAAATTACCGGAGTTAGGCCTGATTTAGGGGGCTTCAACCTGAATTAATGGATTTCAACCCGAACGAAGGGATTTCAACCGGAATTAACGGAGTTAGGCCTGATTTAGGGGGTTTCAACCTGAATTAAGGGATTTAAACCCAGATGAAGAGATTTAAACCCAAATTAACAGAGTTAGGCCTGGCTTAAGGGATTTGAACCCGAATTAACAGAGTTAGGCCTGACTTGGGGGATCTCAACCAGAATTAAAGGATTTCAACCCAAATTAATGGGGTTAGGCCTGATTTAGGGGATTTCAACCTGAATCAAGGGATTTAAACCCAAACTAATGGAGTTAGGCCTGACTTAGGGGATTTCAACCTGAATTAATGGAGTTAGGCCTGACTTAGGGGATCCCAACCAAAATTAAGAGATTTCAACCCAAACTAACGGAGTTAGGCCCGATTTAGGGGGTTTCAACCTGAATTAATGGATTTCAACCCAAACGAAGGGATTTCAACCGGAATTAACAGAGTTAGGCCTGGCTTAAGGCACTTCAGGCAGAATTAAGGGATTTAAACCCAGATGAAGATATTTAAACCCAAATTAACAGAGTTAGGCCTGACTTAAGGGATTTCAACCCGAATTAACAGAGTTAGGCCTGACTTAGCGTAATTTCAACCTGAATTAAGGGATTTCAATCCAAATTAATGGAGTTAGGCCTGATTTAGGGGATTTCAATCAGAATAAAGGATTTCAACCCAAACCAAGGGATTTCAACCCAAATTAACAGAGTTAGGCCTGGTTTAAGGATTTCAATCAGAATTAAGGGATTTAAACCCAAATGAAGAGATTTGAACCCAAATTCACAGAGTTGGGCCTGGTTTTAGGGATTTCAATCAGAATTAAGGGATTTGAACCCAAATTAACAGAGTTAGGCCTGGTTTTAAGGATTTCAATCAAAATTAAGGGATTTAAACCCAGATGAAGAGATTTGAACCCAAACTAAGGGATTTGGGCCTGGTTTTAAGGATTTCAGTCAGAATTAAAGGATTTCAACCCAAACCGAGGGATTTCAACCCAAATTCACAGAGTTGGGCCTGGTTTAAGGGATTTCCATCAGAATTAAGGGATTTCAACCCAAACCAAGGGATTTGAACGGAAGGGAAGGGGCGAATCCCATCCCCCCCAAAGTGTCCCCTCTGTCCCCTTGTCCCCAGGCGGAAGCTCAGGGTTAATTACCGTTAATTGCCCCTAATTAGGCTGGAGGTGACGTGACAAGGCCGAGGCGCTGGTGGCACTTCCCGGTGCCACCTCGGCCGCCAGGGGACAAAGTCCCATCCCCCCGTCCCCGTGGGACCGGCTGGGCCGGGGTGGGGCCGGACGGACTTTGGATGCCAGGAGGGGACGTGGGGACAGTGGGGGGGATGGACAGACGGACACGGGGGCACGGTGACACTGGGATGGACGTGGGGACAGTGGGGGGGATGGACAGACGGACACGGGGACACGGGGACACTGGGATGGACATGGTGACACTGGGATGGACGTGGGGACAGTGGGATGAACATGGGGACATGGGGACAGACAGACACAGGGACATGGGGACGCTGGGATGGACGTGGGGACACTGGGGATGGACATGGGGACAGTGGGATGGATGGACATGGAGACACTGGGATGGATGTGGGGACACTGGGATGGATGGACATGGGATGGACAGACACGGGGACATGGGGACACTGGGATGGACGTGGGGACAGTGGGGGTGATGGACAGACGGACACGGGTGCACGGTGACACTGGGATGGACGTGGTGACAGTGGGATGGATGGACATGGGGACACTGGGATGGACAGACACGGGGACATGGGGACAGTGGGATGGATGGACACAGGGACATGGAGACATAGGGATGTAGGGACACTGGGATGGACAGACACAGGGACATGGGGACAGACAGACACAGGGACATGGGGACATGGGGACAGTGGGATGGACGGACACAGGGACATGGGGATGCTGGGATGGACATGAGGACAGTGGGAGGGACGGACATGGGGACATGGGGACAGACAGACACAGGGACTCGGGGTCACTGGGATGGACGTGGGGACACTGGGATGGATGGACACGGGGACATGGGGACAGACAGACACAGGGACATGAGGACATGGGGACAGTGGGATGGACGGACACAGGGACATGGGGACAGACAGACACAGGGACATGGAGACATAGGGATGTAGGGACACTGGGATGGACAGACATGGGGACACGGTGACGCTGGGATGGACATGGGGACAGTGGGATGGATGGATGGACATGGGGACACTGGGACGGACAGACACAGGGACATGGGGACAGTGGGATGGATGGACACAGGGACATGGGGACAGACAGACACAGGGACATGGGGACATGGGGACACTGGGATGGACATGGGGACACTGGGATGGACATGGGGACACTGGGATGGGCGGACATGGGGACATGGGGACAGACAGACACAGGGACACGGGGACACTGGGATGGACATGAGGACAGTGGGATGGATGGACACAGGGACATGGGGACAGACAGACACAGGGACATGGGGACATGGGGACACTGGGATGGACGTGGGGACACTGGGACAGACAGACACAGGGACATGGGGACATAGGGATGTAGGGACAGTGGGATGGACAGACACAGGGACATGGGGACATGAGGACACTGGGATGGACATGAGGACAGTGGGATGGATGGACACAGGGACATGGAGACATAGGGATGTAGGGACAGTGGGATGGACAGACATGGGGACATGGGGACAGACAGACACGGGGACATGGGGACACTGGGATGGACGGACATGGGGACATGGGGACAGACAGACACAGGGACATGGGGACACTGGGATGGACGGACACAGGGACATGGGGACAGACAGACACAGGGACATGGGACATGGGGACAGTGGGATGGACAGACACAGGGACACTGGGACAGACAGACACAGGGACATGGGGACATGGGGACACTGGGATGGACAGACATGGGGGTGTCACAGGTGTCCCAGGATGTCACGGGGTGTCCCCTGTGGGTGTCAGGGGTGTCACAAACGTGTCACATCCCGTCCCGGCTCAGGGTGACACAGCACAGCCCGGCCACGGCCTCACCACTCACTGCTGTCCCAGGGCCACCTGTCCCCGTGTCCCTGTCCCCCTGTCCCCATGTCCCTGTGTCCCCATGTCCCTGCATCCCCGTGTCCCCGTGTCCCCATGTCCCTGTGTCCCCATGTCCCCATGTCCCTGTCCCTGTGTCCCCATGTCCCCATGTCCCTGTGTCCCTGTGTCCCACTGTGTCCCCATGTCCCCATGTCCCCGTGTCCCCATGTCCCTGTGTCCCTGTGTCCCTGTGTTCCACTGTGTCCCCATGTCCCTGTGTCCCCATGTCCCCATGTCCCCATGTCCCCGTGTCCCCGTGTCCCTGTGTCCCACTGTGTCCCCATGTCCCCATGTCCCCATATCCCTGTGTCCCACTGCGTCCCCATGTCCCACTGTGTCCCCATGTCCCTGTGTCCCCCTGTCCCCATGTCCCCATGTCCCCATGTCCCTGTGTCCCTGTGTCCCTGTGTCCCACTGTGTCCCCATGTCCCTGTGTCCCCACATCCCTATGTCCCCGTGTCCCCATGTCCCACTGTGTCCCCATGTCCCCATGTCCCCATGTCCCCATGTCCCTGTGTCCCACTGTGTCCCCATGTCCCTCTGTCCCTGTGTCCCTGTGTCCCCATGTCCCCACATCCCTATGTCCCCGTGTCCCCATGTCCCTGTGTCCCTGTGTCCCACTGTGTCCCTGTGTCCCCATGTCCCCATGTCCCCATGTCCCTGTGTCCCTGTGTCCCCATGTCCCACTGTGTCCCCATGTCCCCGTGTCCCCATGTCCCTGTGTCCTACTGTGTCCCCATGTCCCCATGTCCCACTGTGTCCCCATGTCCCCATGTCCCCATGTCCCTGTGTCCCCATGTCCCCACATCCCTATGTCCCCATGTCCCCGTGTCCCCATGTCCCACTGTGTCCCCATGTCCCCGTGTCCCTGCCCATCCTGGTGTCCCTGTGTCCCCCTGTCCCTGTGTCTGTCTGTCCCCCTGTCCCTGTGTCTGTCTGTCCCCATGTCCCTGTGTCTGTCTGTCCCCATGTCCCCGTGTCCCCCTGTCCCTGTGTCTGTCTGTCCCCCTGTCCCTGTGTCTGTCTGTCCCCATGTCCCTGTGTCTGTCTGTCCCCCTGTCCCCGTGTCCCCATGTCCCTGCCTGTCTGTCCCCCTGTCCCTGTGTCCCCATGTCCCTGTGTCTGTCTGTCCCCATGTCCCCAGCACCCACAGGTGACACTGGCACCCCGGGGTGCAGCCGCCTGTCCCTGCCGGAGCCGAGGGAGTGGCCCTGGGTGGCACAGGTGACACAGGTGACACCACCCCGGGCCGTGTGGAGAGAGGGGGTGGCCCTGGGGACAAATTCCAGCCTGGCAGCGCGGCACGGAGTGGCACAGGTGACACAGGTGACATGGAGTGGCCCAGGTGGCACAGGTGGCACAGGTGACACAGGTGACATGGAACGACAGGGAATGACCCAGGTGACATGGAGTGGCACAGGTGGCACAAAATGACATGGAGTGGCACTGGGTGGCACAGGTGACATGGAATGACATGGAGTGACACAGGTGACATGCAGTGACATGGAGTGGCACAGGTGACATGGAATGGCACAGGTGGCCTGGAGTGGCACAGGTGGCACAGGTGACACAGGTGACATGGAGTGGCACTGGGTGGCACAGGTAACACAGGTGGCACAGGTGGCACAGGTGGCACAGGTGACATGGAGTGGCACTGGTGACACAGGTGACACAGGTGACATGGAGTGGCACAGGTGACACAGGTGACATGGAATGACATGGAGTGGCACAGGTGACACAGGTGACACAGGTGACATGGAGTGGCACAGGTGACACAGGTGACACAGGTGACACAGGTGACACAGGTGACATGGAGTAGCACAGGTGACACAGGTGACACAGGTGACATGGAGTGGCACAGGTGGCACAGGTGACATGGAATGACATGGAGTGGCACAGGTGACACAGGTGACACAGGTGACATGGAGTGGCACTGGGTGGCACAGGTGCCAGGACACCACCTGGGGGGACACGGGGGGTCTCTGATGCCACCAAGGGTCCCCAGAAAGGTGCCACAAGTGCCACCTGTGTTGTGTCACACCTGTGGCACCTGCTATGTCCTGTGTGTGCCACGCGCGTGCCACACTGTCACACCTGTGCCACCTGTGCCACCTGGGCTGTGCCCTTGTCCTGGTGAGGCTGAGGGGACAGCCCAGCACCCGAAGGTGACACCGGGGTCCCAAAGGTGGCATTGGGGCCCCACAGGTGGCATCAGGGTCCCACAGGTGACACCAGGGTCCCAAAGGTGACGTCGGCACCCAGAGGTGACACCAGGGCCCCACAGGTGACACCGGCGTGCCAAAGGTGGCACCAGAACCCAAAGGTGACCTCAGCACCCAGAGGTGACCACAGGGCCCAGAGGTGACATCAGGGTGTCCCCAGCCCCCTCCAGCACCTGGGGGTGTCCCTGTCCCTGTCCCTGTCCCAGGTGTGTCCCAGGTGTCCCAGGTGTGCCCCAAGTGTGTCCCAGGTGTCCCAGGGGTGTCCCAGGGGTGTCCCAGGTGTGTCCCAGGGGTGTCCCAGGTGTGTCCCAGGGGTGTCCCAGGGGTGTCCCTGTCCCTGTCCCTGTCCCAGGGGTGTCCCAGGGGTGTCCTAGATGTCCCAGGGGTGGCCCAGGTGGCCCAGGTGCCCCTGGGGGTGTCCCAAGAATGTCCCCAGTGTGTCCTGGGGGTGTCCCAGGTGCCCCAGGTATCCCAGGTGTGTCCCAAGGGTGGCCCCGGGGGTGTCCCAGGTGTCCCAGGTGTGTCGTGGATGTCCCAGGTGTGTCCCAGGGGTGTCCCAGGGGTGTCCCAGAGGTGTCCCAGCTGTCCCAGGTGTGTCCCAAGGGTGTCCTGGATGTCCCAGGTGTCCTGTGGGGGGTGTCCAGCTGTCCCAGGTGTGTCTGAGGTGTCCCAGGGATCTCCCAGGGTTGTCCCAGGGATGTCCCAGGGGTGTCGTGGATGTCCCAGGTGTGCCCCAGGTGTCCCAGGTGTCCCAGGTGTGTCTGAGGTGTCCCAGGTGTGTCCCAGGGGTGTCCCAGGGGTGTCCCAGGGGTGTCGTCGATGTCCCAGGTGTGTCCCAAGGCTGTCCCAGGTGTCCCAAGGGGGTCTCAGGTGTCCCAGGTGTGTCCCAGATGTCTCCCAGGGGTGTCCTGGGCATGTCCTGGATGTCCCAGGTGTCCCGACGGAGGGTGTCCCAGGGCATCCCAGGTGTGTCTGAGGTGTCCCAGGTGTGTCCCAGGGGTGTCCCAAGTGTCCCAAGGGTGTCCCGGGGGTGTCCTGGATGTCCCAGGTGTCCCGTGGGGGGTGTCCAGCTGTCCCAGGTGTGTCTGAGGTGTCCCAGGTGTGTCCCAGGGTTGTCCCAGGGGTATCCCAGGTGTGTCCCAGGTGTGCCCCAGGTGTCCCAGGTGTGTCCCAAGGGTGTCCTGGCGGTGTCCCAGGGGTGTCCTGGATGTCCCAGGTGTCCCGACGGAGGGTGTCCCAGGCATCCCAGGTGTGTCTGAGGTGTCCCAGGTGTGTCCCAGGGTGTGGTCCCAGGTGTGCCCCAGGTGTCCCAGGTGTCCCAGGGGTGTCCCAGGTGTGCCCCAGGGGTCCCAGGTGTGTCCCAAGGGTGTCCTGGGGGTGTCCCAGGGGGTGTCCTGGATGTCCGAGATGTCTCCCAGGTGTGTCCCAGCTGTCCCAGGGGTGTCCCAGGAATGCCCCAGGTGTCCCAGGTGTGTCCTGGGGGGTGTCCCAGCTGTCCCAGATGCATCCCAGGTGTCCCAGGTGTGTCCTGGGGGTGTCCCAGGTGTCCCAGGTGTGTCCTGGGGGTGTCCCAGGTGTGTCCCCCCCGCTGTGGCGGTGCCGTGGCGGGCGCGGGCCGGGCCCCGCGGGGTGAATGAATCGTTAACCCCGGGCCAATCTCACCCCGGGCCAATCAGGCGCCGCGGGCCCCGGGGCGGGTTTTACAGCCCCGCTGTCCCCCACGGTGTCCCCACCGGCCAGCGGCGCTGTCACCCCAGTGCCACCACCGCCACCACCACCACCACCACCTCGCCATGCGCTGGCCCTGGCTGCTGCCGCTGTGGCTGCCGCTGTCGCTGTCGCTGTCGCTGCCCGCGGGGACCCCGGCCCGCGGCGGCCCCGCGGCGGCGCTGGCGGCGCTGGAGGCGCTGCTGGCGTCGGGCTCGGGGCGCCTGGGCCGCGGGGCGCTGGGGGCCCTCGTGGCGCGGGCGGGCGGCCGTGCGCAGTGCCCCAGGGAGCCGTGCGGAGAGGTGAGACCGCGCCCGCGCAGGGACGGCGGCAGCGACAGCGACAGCGACAGCCAGGGGACAAAGGGCGCTGGCGGCGGGGGGAGGGGGAGGGGAGGGGGATGGGGATGGGGGGAGGGGGGGGACAGGGGGGGTCACCTGGGCTCTGTGTGTGTCACCTGTGTCACCTGTGTCACCTGTGTCACCTGTGTCACCTGTGCTGTGTGTTACCTGTGTCATTTGTGCTGTGTCTGTGTCACCTGTGTCACCTGTGCCGTGAGTGCCACCTGTGCCATGTGCTGTGTGGTGCCGTGTGCACCTGTGTCACCTGTGCTGTGTGTGCCACCTGTGTCACCTGTGTCTTGTGTGCCACCTGTGTCACCTGCGCTGTGTGTGCCACCTGTGCTCTGTGTGTGCCACCTGTGTCACCTGTACTCACCTGTGTCACCTGTACTCACCTGTGTCACCTGTGTCACCTGCGTCACCTGTGTCACCTGTGTCACCTGTGTCACCTGTGTCACCTGTGCTGTGTGTTACCTGTGTCACCTGTGTCATTTGTGCTGTGTCTGTGTCATCTGTGTCACCTGTGCCGTGAGTGCCACCTGTGCCATGTGCTGGGTGGTGCCGTGTGCACCTGTGTCTTGTGTGCCACCTGTGTCACCTGTGCTGTGTGTGCCACCTGTGCTCTGTGTGTGCCACCTGTGTCACCTGCGCTGTGTGTGTGTGTGTCACCTGTGTCACCTGTGTCACCTGTGCCACCTGTGTCACCTGTGTCACCTGGGTCCAACTGTGCTGTGTGTTACCTGTGTCACCTGTGTCATTTGTGCTGTGTGTGTGTCGTCTGTGTCGCCTGTGCTGTGTGTGTCACCTGGGCCATGTGCCGGGTGGTGCCGTGTGCACCTGTGTCTTGTGTGCCACCTCTGTCACCTCCGCTGTGTGTGTGTGTCACCTGTGCCACCTGTGTCACCTGCGCTCTGTGTGTGTGCCACCTGTGTCACCTGTGTCTTGTGTGCCACCTGTGTCACCTGCGCTGTGTGTGTGTGTGTCACCTGTGTCACCTGTGCCACCTGTGTCACCTGTGTCACCTGTGTCACCTGTGTCACCTGTGTCACCTGTGCTGTGTGTGTCACCTGTGTCACTTGTGCCGCCTGTGTCACCTGTGCTGTGTGTTACCTGTGTCACCTGTGTCATTTGTGCTGTGTCTGTGTCACCTGTGTCACCTGTGCCATGAGTGCCACCTGGGCCATGTGCCGGGTGGTGCCGTGTGCACCTGTGTCACCTGTGCTGTGTGTCACCTGTGCTGTGTGTTACCTGTGTCATTTGTGCTGTGTGTCACCTGTGTCACCTGTTCTCTGTGTGTGTCACCTGTGTCACCTGTGTCACCTGTGCCACTTGTGCTCTGTGTTTGTCACCTGTGTCGCCTGTGTCGCCTGTGTCGCCTGTGTCACCTGTGTCACCTGTGCTGTGTGTTACCTGTGTCACCTGTGTCATTTGTGTCACCTGTGCTGTGTGTTACCTGTGTCGCCTGTGTCACCTGTGTCACCTGTGCTGTGTGTTACCTGTGTCACCTGTGTCACCTGTGCTGCATCCACTACCTGTGCTCTCTGTGTGTCACCTGTGTCACCTGTGCCGTGAGTGCCACCTGGGCCATGTGCCGGGTGGTGCCGTGTGCACCTGTGTCTTGTGTGCCACCTGTGCTGTGCCACCTGTGTCACCTGTGTCACCTGTGTCACCTGTGTCACCTGTGCTCTGTGTGTGCCACCTGTGTCACCTGTGCTGTGTGTGCCACCTGTGCTCTGTGTGTGTCACTTGTGTCACCTGTACTCACCTGTGTCACCTGGGTCACCTGGGTCACCTGGGTCACCTGGGCTCTGTGTGTGTGTCACCTGTGTCACCTGTCTCACCTGTGTCACCTGTGTCATTTGTGCTCTGTGTGTGTCACCTGTGTCACCTGTGCCGTGAGTGCCACCTGGGCCATGTGCTGTGTGGTGCCGTGTGCACCTGTGTCTTGTGTGCCACCTGTCACCTGTGTCACCTGGGCTCTGTGTGTGTCACCTGTGCTCTGTGTGTGTCACCTGTGTCACCTGTGTCTTGTGTGCCACCTGTGTCACCTGCGCTCTGTGTGTGTGTGTCACCTGTGTCACCTGTGCCACCTGTGTCACCTGTGTCACTTGGGTCACCTGTGTCACCTGTGCTGTGTGTTACCTGTGTCACCTGTGTCACCTGTGTCACCTGTGTGTGTCATCTGTGTCGCCTGTGCTGTGTGTGTCACCTGGGCCATGTGCCGGGTGGTGCCGTGTGCACCTGTGTCTTGTGTGCCACCTCTGTCACCTGTGTCTTGTGTGCCACCTGTGTCACCTGTGCTGTGTGTGTGTGCCACCTGTGCTCTGTGTGTGTCACCTGTGCTCTGTGTGTCACCTGTGTCACCTGTGTCTTGTGTGCCACCTGTGTCACCTGCGCTGTGTGTGTGTGTGTCACCTGTGTCACCTGTGCCACCTGTGTCACCTGTGTCACCTGTGTCGCCTGTGTCACCTGTGTCACCTGTGCTGTGTGTTACCTGTGTCACCTGTGTCATTTCTGCTGTGTGTGTGTCATCTGTGTCGCCTGTGCTGTGTGTGTCACCTGTGCCATGTGCCGGGTGGTGCCGTGTGCACCTGTGTCTTGTGTGCCACCTGTGTCACCTGTGTCACCTGTGTCTTGTGTGCCACCTGTGTCACCTGTGCTGTGTGTGTGTCACCTGTGTCACCTGGGTCATTTGTGCTGTGTCTGTGTCACCTGTGTCACCTGTGCCGTGAGTGCCACCTGGGCCATGTGCTGGGTGGTGCCGTGTGTACCTGTGTCTTGTGTGCCACCTGTGCTGTGCCAC
>JBBFKN010000419.1:0-29457 GCA_039654755.1 Calcarius lapponicus | reverse complement strand
GGGGGGGTTCAAGGGGGATTTGGGGTGTTGGGGGGGGTTTGGGGGGGTTCAAAGGGGATTTGGGGGGGTTCAAGGGGGATTTGGGGGGGTTCAAGGGGAGTTATGGGGGGGTTTGGGGGGACTCAAGGGGAGTTTGGGGGCATTATGGGGGATTTGGGGGATTTCAGGGGGGATTTTGGGGGTTCCAGGGGGTATTTTGGGATTTTCAGGGGGTATTTGGGATTTTCAGGGGGTATTTGTGGGGTTCCAGGGGATATTTTGGGGGTTCCAGGGGGTATTTGGGGGTTCCAGGGGGTATTTTGGGGGTCCCAGGGGGGATTTTGGGGGTCCCAGGGGTATTTGGGGGGTTTCAGGGGGGCATTTTGGGGGTTCCAGGGGGATTTTGGGGGTTTCCAGGGGGGATTTTCAGGGGGTATTTTAGGGGTCCCAGGGGGTATTTTGGGGGCTTCCAAGGGGATTTTGGGGGTCCCAGGGGTATTTGGGGGGTTTCAGGGGGGATTTTGGGGGTTTCCAGGGGGGATTTTGGATTTTCAGGGGGTATTTTAGGGGTTCCAGGGGGTATTTTGGGGGCTTCCAAGGGGATTTTGGGGGTCCCAGGGGTATTTGGGGGGTTCCAGGGGGGATTTTGGGGGTCCCAGGGGGTATTTGGGGGGTCCCAGGGGTATTTGGGGGGTCCCAGGGGGTATTTTAGGGAATCCAGGGGTTATTTTAGGGGCTTCCAAGGGGATTTTGGGGGTCCCAGGGGTATCTGGGGGGTTTCAGGGGGGTATTTTGGGGGTTCCAGGGGGGATTTTGGGCGTCCCAGGGGTATCTGGGGGGTTTCAGGGGGGTATTTTGGGGGTTTCAGGGGGGATTTTGGGATTTTCAGGGGGTATTTTAGGGGTTCCAGGGGGTATTTTGGGGGTTCCAGGGGGTATTTGGGGGTCCCAGGGGTATCTGGGGGGTTCCAGGGGGGATTTTGGGTGTCCCAGGGGTATTTGGGGGGTTTCAGGGGGTATTTTGGGGGTCCCAGGGGTATCTGGGGGATTCCAGGGGGGCATTTTGGGGGTTCCAGGGGGATTTTGGGGGTCCCAGGGGTATCTGGGGGGTTCCAGGGGGGCATTTTGGGGGTTCCAGGGGGATTTTGGGGTCCCTGAGCCTCCGTGCCCGCAGGGGTGCCGGTGGTGCCGGGGACGCCGTCGCCGGTGTCGGCGCTGGCCGAGGCTCAGGAGTTCGCCGCCCGGGTCGGGTTCCCCGTGATCCTCAAGGCCGCCCACGGCGGCGGCGGCCGCGGCATGAGGGTGGTCCGGGCCCCCCAGGTACCGACCCAAACCCCCAGAGCCCCAAATCCCCCAGACCCAAATCCCCAGAGCCCAAATCCCCTGGAGTTCTGGTGCACGGGAACCCAAATCCCCCAGGAACCCAACCAAATCCCCCAGACCCAAATCCCCAGAGCCCCAAATCCCCCAGACCCCAAACCCCCAGAGCCCCAAATCCCCCAGACCCAAATCCCCAGAGCCCCAAATCCCCCAGACCCAAACCCCCAGAGCCCAAATCCCCCAGACCCAAATCCCCCAGAACCCCCATCCATGGGTACACAGATCGTTCAAAATCCCAAATCCCCCAGGAACCCAACCAAATCCCCCAGACCCAAATCCCCAGAGCCCCAAATCCCCCAGAACCCCCATCCATGGGTACACAGATCGTTCAAAATCCCAAATCCCCCGGGAACCCAAATTCTCCAGAACCCTGATCCACAGGAACATAAATCCCCCAGACCCCAAATCCCCCAGACCCCAAACCCCCAGAGCCCCAAATCCCCTGGAGTTCTGGTGCACGGGAACCCAAATTCCCCAGGAACCCAACCAAATCCCCCAGACCCAAACCCCCAGAGCCCCAAATCCCCCAGAACCCCCATCCATGGGTACACAGATCGCTCAAAATCCCAAATCCCCCGGGAACCCAAATTCCCCAGAACCCTGATCCACGGGAACACAAATCACTCAGAATCCCAAATCCCCCAGACCCCAAATCTCCCAGACCCCAAATCCCCTGGAATTCCAGTGCCCAGGAACCCAAATCCCTCAGGAGCCCAGATCCCCCAGACCCCAAATCCCCCAGACCCCAAATCCCCCAGAACCCCCACACAGATCACTCAAAATCCCAAATCCCCCACAACCCCCTCCACAGGAACACAAATCACCCAAAATCCCAAATCCCCCAGGAATGCCAAATCCCCAGAATCCCAAATCTCTGAGAAACGAAATTCCCCAGAAACGTCAAATCCCAGCAACCCCAAATTTGGGGTCCCTGAGTTTTGGGGTCCCTGAGTTTTGGGGGTCCCTGGAATTTGGGGTCCCTGGGTTTGGGGGTCCCTGAGTTTGGGGGGTCCCTGAGTTTTGGGGTCCCTGAGTTTTGGGGGTCCCTGGAATTTGGGGTCCCTGAGTTTTGGGGGTCCCTGGGTTTGGGGGTCCCTGGGTTTTGGGGAGGGTCCCTGGAATTTGAGGAGCCACTTTCGGGGTCCCGCAGGAGCTGGAGGAGAATTTCTCCCGCGCCACCTCGGAGGCTTTGGCCGCCTTTGGGAACGGGGACCTGTTCGTGGAGAAATTCATCGAGCGCCCGCGGCACATCGAGGTCCAGATCCTGGGTACGGCTGGCTGGGCTCTGGGGGCCATTTTTGGGGTTCCCAGGTCCCTTTTTGGGGTTCCCTGCTCCATTTTTGGGGTTCCCAGGTCCCTTTTTGGGGTCAATTGTCCCATTTTTGGGGTTCCCAGTTCCCTTTTTGGGGTCAATTCTCCCATTTTTGGTGTCCCCGGTCCCAGGTGACTCCCACGGGAACGTGGTCCATCTCTACAAGCACGACTGCTCGGTGCAGATCCCTTTTTGGGGTTCCCAGTTCCATTTTTGGGGTCAATTGTCCCATTTTTGGGGTTCCCAGTTCCATTTTTGGGGACAATTCTCCCATTTTTGGTGTCCCTGGTCCCAGGTGACTCCCACGGGAACGTGGTCCATCTCTACGAGCGCGACTGCTCCCTGCAGGTCCCTTTTTGGGTCTGTTAGCCCATTTTTGGGGTCGGTTACTACATTTTTGGGGTTCCCAGTTCCATTTCTGGGGACAATTCTCCCATTTTTGGTGTCCCTGGTCCCAGGTGACTCCCACGGGAACGTGGTCCATCTCTACGAGCGCGACTGCTCCCTGCAGGTCCCTTTTTGGGTCTGTTAGCCCATTTTTTGGGGTCAGTTACTACATTTTTGGGGTTCCCAGGTCCATTTTTGGGGTTCCCAGGTCCATTTTTGGGGTTCCCAGTTCCCTTTTTGGGGTCAATTCTCCCATTTTTGGGGTCCCCAGGTGACTCCCACGGGAACGTGGTCCATCTCTACGAGCGCGACTGCTCGGTGCAGGTCCCTTTTTGGGTCTGTTAGCCCGTGTTTGGAGTTCCCAGTTCCATTTTTGAGGTTCCCAGCTCCATTTTTGGGGTCAATTGTCCCATTTTTGGTGTCCCTGGTCCCAGGTGACTCCCACGGGAACGTGGTCCATCTCTACGAGCGCGACTGCTCAGTGCAGGTCCCTTTTTGGGGTTCCCAGGTCCCTTTTTGGGGTTCCCAGTTCCATTTTTGGGGACAATTCTCCCATTTTTGGGGTTCCCAGCTCCATTTTTGGGGTCAATTGTCCCATTTTTGGGGTTCCCAGTTCCCTTTTTGGGGTCAGTTGTTCCATTTTTGGTGTCCCCGGTCCCAGGTGACTCCCACGGGAACGTGGTCCATCTCTACGAGCGCGACTGCTCCGTGCAGGTCCCTTTTTGGGGTTCCCAGTTCCATTTTTGGGGTCAATTGTCCCATTTTTGGGGTTCCCAGTTCCCTTTTTGGAGACAATTCTCCCATTTTTGGGGTTCCCAGTTCCATTTCTGGGGACAATTCTCCCATTTTTGGTGTCCCCGGTCCCAGGTGACTCCCACGGGAACGTGGTCCATCTCTACGAGCGCGACTGCTCCGTGCAGGTCCCTTTTTGGGGTTCCCAGCTCCCTTTTTGGGGACAATTCTCCCATTTTTGGTGTCCCTGGTCCCCAGGTGACTCCCACGGGAACGTGGGTCCATCTCTACAAGCACGACTGCTCGGTGCAGATCCCTTTTTGGGGTTCCCAGTTCCATTTCTGGGGTCAATTGTCCCATTTTTGAGGTTCCCAGTTCCCTTTTTGGGGTCAATTCTCCCATTTTTGGTGTCCCCGGTCCCAGGTGACTCCCACGGGAACGTGGTCCATCTCTACGAGCGCGACTGCTCCCTGCAGGTCCCTTTTTGGGGTTCCCAGTTCCATTTTTGGGGTCAATTGTCCCATTTTTGGTGTCCCTGGTCCCAGGTGACTCCCACGGGAACGTGGTCCATCTCTACGAGCGCGACTGCTCCCTGCAGGTCCCTTTTTGGGGTTCCCAGTTCCCTTTTTGGGGTCAATTGTCCCATTTTTGGTGTCCCTGGTCCCAGGTGACTCCCACAGGAACGTGGTCCATCTCTACGAGCGTGACTGCTCCCTGCAGGTCCCTTTTTGGGTCTGTTAGCCCATTTTTGGGGTCGGTTACTACATTTTTGGGGTTCCCAGTTCCCTTTTCGGGGACAGTTCTCCCATTTTTGGTGTCCCCGGTCCCAGGTGACTCCCACGGGAACGTGGTCCATCTCTACGAGCGCGACTGCTCGGTGCAGCGCCGGCACCAGAAGGTCGTGGAGATCGCGCCGGCGGCGCGGCTGCCCCCGGAGCTCAGAGCCCGCCTGGGCCGACGACGCCGTGCGCCTGGCGCGGCAGGTGACACCTGGGGACAGCCCTGGGGACAGCGGGGACAGCCTGGGGACAGCCCTGGGGACAGCCTGGGGACAGCCTGGGGACAGCCTGGGGACAGCGGGGGACAGCCTGGGGACAGCCTGGGGACAGCCTGGGGACAGCGGGGACAGCCCTGGGGGACAGCAGGGACAGCCTGGGGACAGCCTGGGGACAGCAGGGACAGCCTGGGGACAGCAGGGACAGCCTGGGGACAGCCCTGGGGACAGCCTGGGGACAGCCTGGGGACAGCCCTGGGGACAGCGGGGACAGCCCGGGGACAGCGGGGGACAGCGGGGGACAGCCTGGGGACAGCCTGGGGACAGCCCGGGGACAGCGGGGACAGCGGGGACAGCCTGGGGACAGCCCTGGGACAGCCTGGGGACAGCCTGGGGACAGCCTGGGGACAGCCTGGGGACAGCCCGGGGACAGCGGGGACAGCGGGGACAGCCTGGGGACAGCCTGGGGACAGCGGGGACAGCGGGGACAGCGGGGACAGCCTGGGGACAGCCCGGGGACAGCGGGGACAGCGGGGACAGCCTGGGGACAGCCCTGGGACAGCCTGGGGACAGCCCGGGGACAGCGGGGACAGCCTGGGGACAGCAGGGACAGCCTGGGGACAGCGGGGGACAGCGGGGACAGCCTGGGGACAGCGGGGACAGCCCTGGGGACAGCCTGGGGACAGCCTGGGGACAGCCTGGGGACAGCGGGGACAGCCTGGGGACAGCCCTGGGGACAGCCTGAGGACAGCCCTGGGGACAGCGGGGACAGCCTGGGGACAGCCCTGGGGACAACCTGGGACAGCCTGGGGACAGCCCTGGGGACAGCCTGGGGACAGCAGGGACAGCCTGGGGACAGCGGGGACAGCGGGGACAGCCCTGGGGACAGCCCTGGGGACAGCCTGGGGACAGCCCTGGGACAGCCCTGGGGACAGCGGGGACAGCGGGGGACAGCCTGGGGACAGCGGGGACAGCCTGGGGACAGTGGGGACAGTGGGGACAGCCTGGGGACAGCCTGGGGACAGCCCTGGGGACAGCGGGGACAGCGGGGACAGCCCTGGGGACAGCCTGGGGACAGCCCTGGGGACAGCGGGGACAGCCTGGGGACAGCCCTGGGGACAGCGGGGACAGCCCTGGGGACAGCGGGGACAGCAGGGACAGCCTGGGGACAGCGGGGGACAGCCTGGGGACAGCCCTGGGACAGCCCTGGGGACAGCGGGGACAGCGGGGACAGCCCTGGGGACAGCCTGGGGACAGCCTGGGGACAGCCCTGGGGACAGCCTGGGGACAGCGGGGACAGCCTGGGGACAGCCTGGGGGAACGGGGATGGGATCCTGGGAGGACATCAGGGGCTGAGGAGAACGTTGGGGGAGCCAGGTGGACATTGAGGGACCCAGGTGGACACTGGGGGGATCAAGGTGGACACTGAGTGACCAGGGTGGACATTGAGGGACACAGATGGACGTTGGGGGAGCCAGGTGGACATTGAGGGACCCAGGTGGACACTGGGGGGATCAAGGTGGACAATTAGTGACCAGGGTGGACATTGAAGGACTCAAGTGGACATTGAGGGACCAGGGTGGACATTGAGTGACCAAGATGGACATTGGGGGCTCAGGTGGACATTGAGGGACACAGATGGACGCTGGGGGGAACAAGGTGGACATTGAGTGACCAGGGTGGACATTGGGGTTCCTGGGAGAACGTTGAGTGACTGAGGTAGACATTGAAGGACCCAGGTGGACATTGAGTGACCAAGGTGGACATTGGGGGCTCAGGTGGACAGTGGGGGACACAGATGGACATTGGGGGGAACAAGGTGGACATTGAGTGACCAAGATGGACATTGGGGGGCTCAAGTGGACATTGAGTGACCAGGGTGGACATTGAGTGACCAAGATGGACATTGAAGGACACAGATGGACATTGGAGGGGCTCAGGTAGACATTGGGTGGGCTCAAGTGGACATTGAGTGACCAAGATGGACACTGGGGGGCTCAGGTGGACATTGTGGGATCAGGAGAGCATCGAGGAACCAGGAGAACAAGGGCAGGACCCCAGGAGGACATTGGGGTTCCTGGGAGAACATTGAGGGACCCAGGTGGACATTGGGGGACACAGATGGACATTGAGTGACCAAGATGGACATTGAGTGACCTAGGTGGACATTGGGTGACCCAGGTGGACATTGGGAGACCCAGGTGGGCGTTGGGGGACCGGGAGAACATCGAGGAACCAGGACGAGCTGAGAAGGCCCCCAGGAGGACACTGGGGACCCTTGGGGAGCCTGGGGGGGCTGCAGGAGCTGGGGCTGGGGGGGACCCCGTGAGCTGCAGCCCCCGGCCCCCCCTGAGGCCTGCTGGGGGTCCCAGGTGGGCTACGAGAACGCCGGCACCGTGGAGTTCCTGGTGGACCAGAGCGGGGACTATTACTTCATCGAGGTCAACTCGCGGCTGCAGGTGGAGCACACGGTCACCGAGGAGATCACCGAGTGAGCCGGGCCCCAGAGCCCCGGGGGGGACCTCAAAACCCCGAGGGGACCCCAAAAATGGTGGGGGGAATCCCAAAAATGGCAGGAGAATCCCATAAATGGTGGGGGGACCCGAAAACGATGGTGGGGGGAACCCAAAATTGGTGAGGGGGACACCAAAAAATGGCAAAGAAATGGTCCCCCAGTGTCCCCTGTATCCCCTGACCCCAGTGTCCCCTGTGTCCCCCAACCCCAATGTCCCCTGTGTCCCCCAACCCCAATGTCCCCTTTGTCCCCCCCGTCCCCAGCACATCCCTGTGTCCCCACTGTCCCCCCGTGTCCCCCACTGTCCCCTGTACCCCCCTGACCCATTGTCCCCACTGTCCCCCCGTGTCCCCTGACCCCCTTGACCCCTCTATCCCTGTGTTCCCCACTGTCCCCCCGTGTCCCCTAACCCTGCTGTCCCCATGTCCCCAGCATGGACCTCAAAACCCCGGGGGGACCCCAAAAATGTGTCCCTGTGTCCCTCACTGTCCCCGTACCCCCTGACCCCGCTGTCCCCTTTGTTCCCCTGTGTCCCCTTGTCCCCTGACCGCCCCAACTCTGTGTTCCCCCATTGTCCCCTCACTGTCCCCGTGTCCCCAGCATGTCCCCGTGTCCCCTGACCCCCCCTAACCTGTTGTCCCCCCATGTCCCCCCCGTTGTCCCCATTGTGCCCGTGTCCCCAGCATGTCCCCCTGACCCCCCTGACCCATTGTCCCCTCGCTGTCCCCCGTGTCCCCAGTGTGGACCTGTGCCCCCTGACCCCCCTAACCTGTTGTCCCCCCGTGTCCCTACCGTGTCCCCATGCCCCCTGACCCGTTGTCCCCTCGCTGTCCCCGTGTCCCCAGTGTGGATCTGTGCCCCCTGACCCCCCTAACCTGTTGTCCCCCCGCGTCCCCCCGTTGTCCCCGTTGTGCCCGTGTCCCCAGCATGTCCCCCTGACCCCCCTGACCCCCCTGACCCGTTGTCCCCTCAGTGTCCCCGTGTCCCCAGCGTGTCCCCGTGCCCCCTGACCCCCCTGACCCGTTGTCTCGCCGTTGTCCCCGTGTCCCCAGCGTGGATCTGTGTCCCCTGACCCCCCTGACCCGTTGTCCCCTCGCTGTCCCCGTGTCCCCCCGTTGTCCCCATGCCCCCCGACCCCCCTGACCCGTTGTCCCCTCGCTGTCCCCGTGTCCCCAGCGTGTCCCCATGCCCCCCGACCCCCCTGACCCGTTGTCCCCTCGCTGTCCCCGTGTCCCCAGCGTGGACCTGGTGCACGCCCAGCTCCAGGTGGCCGCGGGGCGGTCGCTGCCCGAGCTGGGGCTGGAGCAGGAGCGGATCCGCGTCAACGGCTGCGCCATCCAGTGCCGGGTGACCACCGAGGACCCCGCGCGCGGCTTCCAGCCCGACACCGGCCGCATCGAGGTGAGGGGGACCCGGCAGGGGGACAACGGGGACACCGGGATGGGGACAAACGGGACACCGGGATGGGGACAGCCCCGGGGTGGGGACAGTGCCAGGGTTGGGACAGTGCCAGGACCCCACACGTGGCTTCCAGCCCGACACCGGCCGCATCGAGGTGAGGGGGACCCGGCGTGGGGACAAACGGGACACCGGGATGGGGACAGCCCCGGGGTGGGGACAGCACCGGACAGCCTTGGCATGGGGACAAACGGGACAAACGGGACACCGGGATGGGGACAGCCCCGGGGTGGGGACAGCCCCGGCATGGGGACAAACGGGACAAACGGGACACCGGCATGGGGACAGCACCGGGACAGCCTCAGCATGGGGACAAACGGGACACCGGGATGGGGACAAACGGGACACCGGGATGGGGACAGCCCCGGGACAGCCTCGGCATGGGGACAAACGGGACAAACGGGATGGGGACAGCCCCGGGATGGAGACAGTGCCAGGGTGGGGACAGTGCCAGGACCCCGCACGTGGCTTCCAGCCCGACACCGGCCGCATCGAGGTGAGGGGGGACCCGGCGTGGGGACAAACGGGACAAACGGGACACCGGGGTGGGGACAGCACCGGGACAGCCCCGGGATGGGGACAAACGGGACAAACGGGACACCGGGGTGGGGACAGCACCGGGACAGCCCCGGGATGGGGACAGCCCTGGGACCCCCAGGATGGGGACAGCCCTGGGATGGGGACAGCCCTGGGACCCCCGGGATGGGGACAGCCCCGGGATGGGGACAGCCCCCACCCACCCCTGGGGCCTCCCTCAGTGTGTCTGTAGCTTTGGAGGGATCTGCGGATGCGTTTGTAGGATTTTGGGGTGTCTGTAGTGTCGGGGGGTCTCTGTAGGGTCTGGAGGTGTTTCCATTGCATTTTGAGGTGTTTCCATGGGATTTTGGGTTGTTTATAGGATTTGGGTTGTTTCCACTGGATCTCGATGTGTTTCCATGGGATTTTGGGTCTCTTCCCGCAGGTGTTCCGCTCCGGGGAGGGGGACCCACCTGGACAGGGGCTCAGGATGTTCACAGATTTTGGGGTGTTTCCATGGGATTTTGGGTCTCTCCCTGCAGGTGTTCCGCTCCGGGGAGGGCATGGGGATCCACCTGGACGGGGGCTCAGGATGTTCACAGATTTTGGGGTGTCTATAGGATTTTGGGTTGTTTATAGGATTTGGGTTGTTTCCACTGGATCTCGATGTGTTTCCATGGGATTTTGGGGTCTCTCCCTGCAGGTGTTCTGCTCCGGGGAGGGGATGGGATCCGCCTGGATGGGGGCTCAGGATGTTCACAGATTTTGGGGTGTTTATAGGATTTTGGGTCTCTCCCTGCAGGTGTTCCGCTCCGGGGAGGGCATGGGGATCCGCCTGGACGGCGCCTCGGCGTTCCAGGGCGCTCTCATCTCGCCCCACTACGATTCCCTGCTGGTCAAGGTGGTGGCGCACGGGCCCGACCAGCCCGCGGCCGCCGCCAAGATGAGCCGGGCGCTGGCCGAGTTCCGCATCCGGGGGGTCAAGGTGGGGCAGGGGAGGGGGCTTGGGGGGGTTCAGGGGGGTGCACGAGGGGGTTTGGGGGAGGGAAATGGAGCGGGGAGGGATTTGGGGGGTCCTGGGGGGTGCTTGGGGGGGGTTCAGGGGCTGCACGAGGGGTTTGGGGAAGGGAAATGGAGCAGGAAGGGATTTGGGGGGTCCTGGGGGGTGCTTGGGGTGCTCTCGGGGGGCACGAGGGGTTTGGGGAAGGGAAATGGAGCAGGGAGGGATTTGGGGGGTCCTGGGGGGGGCACGAGGGGTCTGGGGGAGGAGAACGCAGCAGGAAGGGATTGGGGGGATATTGGTGGGGTGCTTGGGGGGTATTGGGGGGTCCTGGGGGGTATTGGGGGGTGCTTGGGGGGTCCTGGGGGGTATTGGGGGGTATTGGGGGGTCCTTGGAGTGCTCTTGCAGGGCACGAGAGGTTTTGGGAAGGAAAATGGAGCGGGAAGGGATTTGGGGGGTCCTGGGGGGTGCTTGGGGTGCTCTTGGGGGGCACGAGGGGTTTTGGGAAGGAAAATGGAGCAGGGAGGGATTTGGGGGGTCCTGGGGGGACATTGAGGGGTGTGGGAGGTATTGGGGGGGGGGGGGATTGGTGACCTCCCCCCACACCTTGTACAGGGATTTGGGGGGGGGGGGTCTTGATGTCTTGGGGGCTCCTGACATCCCCTCCCTGCCCCCAGAAGCCTTCGGGCGCCCCTTTCTCCCCCAGCCCACGGTTTGGGGGTGCTGCCGGCGCCCCCAGCCCATCCCGGGGGTCTCTGGGAGCCCCCAGCCCATCCCAGGGGTCTCTGGGAGCCCCCAGCCCATTCCGGGGTCTCCGGGAGCCCCCAGCCCATCCCGGGGGTCTCTGGGAGCCCCCCGCCCATCCCGGGGGTCTCTGGGAGCCCCCAGCCCATGCCGGGGGTCTCCGGGAGCCCCCAGCCCATGCCGGGGGTCTCTGGGAGCCCCCAGCCCATCCCGGGGGTCTCTGGGAGCCCCCAGCCCATCCCAGGGGGTCTCTGGGAGCCCCCAGCCCATCCCGGGGGTCTCTGGGAGCCCCCAGCCCATGCCGGGGGTCTCTGGGAGCCCCCAGCCCATCCCGGGGGTCTCTGGGCTCCCCCAGCCCATCCCGGGGGTCTCTGGGAGCCCCCAGCCCATCCCGGGGGTCTCTGGGAGCCCCCAGCCCATCCCGGGGGTCTCTGGGAGCCCCCAGCCCATCCCGGGGGTCTCCGGGAGCCCCCAGCCCATCCCGGGGGTCTCTGGGAGCCCCCAGCCCACCCCGGGGGTCTCTGGGAGCCCCCTGACCCCCCCTTTTCCCGCAGACCAACATCCCCTTCCTGCAGAACGTGCTGGCGCACCCGCAGTTCCTGGCGGGCGCTGCTGACACTCAGTTCATCGACGAGAACCCCGAACTGTTCCACCTGCGGCCGGGCCAGAACCGCGCCCAGAAACTGCTGCACTACCTGGGTGGGCACCTGGGGGGGGCAAATATACACCTGGGGGGCAAATATACCCCTGGGGGGGATAAATATACACCTGGGGGGGCATCAATATACCCCTGGGGGGGGCAAATATACACCTGGGGGGGCACGGGGGGCATGGGGGGCATAAATATACCCCTGGGGGGGATAAATATACCCCTGGGGGGCAAATATACCCCTGGGGGCAAATATACCCCTGGGGGCAAATATACACCTGGGGGGGATAAATATACACCTGGGGGGGGGGCAAATATACACCTGAGGGGGATAAATATACACCTGGGGGGGCAAATATGCACCTGGGGGGGGAAAAAAATATACACCTGGGGGGGATAAATATACACCTGGGGGGCAAATATACCCCTGGGGGGGACAAATATGCACCTGGGGGGGCACGGGGGGCATGGGGGGCATAAATATACCCCTGGGGGTGGCAAATATACACCTAGAAGGCATAAATATACACCTGAGGGGGATAAATATACCCCTGGGGGGCATAAATATACCCCTGGGGGGGGCAAATATACACCTGGGGGGGCACCTGGGGGGTATGGGGGGTACCTAGGGCACCTCTGCTGCACTACCTGGGTGACCTGGGGGGGCACCTGGGGGGCATAGATATACACCTGGGGGGACATGGGGGCACCTGAGAGGATGAATCTACACCTGGGGCACCTGGGTCAGCCCTGGGTACCTGAGGGCACCTGGGGGGGTCTCTCGGGGGGGGCTGTGAAGGGTTTTTGGGGGGTTCTGTGGGCACGGCTGAGCCCCCGTGGGGCAGAGGAGCCCAGCCCGGGTGTGCCCAGGTGTGCCCGGGTGTGCCCAGGTGTGCCCAGGTGTGCCCAGGTGTGCCCGGGTGTGCCCAGGTGTGCCCAGGTGTGCCCAGGTGTGCCCTGGTGTACCCAGGTGTGCCCAGGTGTGCCCGGGTGTACCCAGGTGTACCCAGGTGTGCCCGGGTGTGCCCAGGTGTGCCCAGGTGTGCCCAGGTGTGAGAAACCCCCAAAATCCTCTCCCGGGGGGCTTTGGGGGAGCCTGGGAAGCGTTGGGGTGTCCCTGAGGGGGTCTGGGGGGGGTGGCCGGGGTTGTCACCCCCCCCCCCCCCCGTGTGACACCTGTGTCCCCCCCCCCCAGGTCACGTGATGGTGAACGGGCCCAGCACCCCCCTGCCCGTGAAGGCCAAGGCGGCGCTGGTGGAGCCCACGCCCCCCCCGGTGCCCATGGGTGAGCGGGGGGGCACCGAGTGTCCCCAAAGTGTCCCCAATGTGTCCCCAAAGTGTCCCCAGGGTGTCCCAAATGTGTCCCCAATGTGTCCCCAGAGTGTCCCCAATGTGTCTCCAAAGTGTCCTCACAGTGTCCCCAGAGTGTCCCCAGAGTGTCCCCAGAGTGTCCCCAAAGTGTCCCCCAGGGAGTGTCCCCAGAGTGTCCCCAGAGTGTCCCCAAAGTGTCCCCAAAGTGTCCCCAAAGTGTCCCCAGTGTGTCCCCAGAGTGTCCCCAGAGTGTCCCCAATGTGTCCCCAGAGTGTCCCCAGAGTGTCCCCAGAGTGTCCCCAAAGTGTCCCCAGAGTGTCCCCAGAGTGTCCCCAGGGTGTCCCCAGAGTGTCCCCAGAGTGTCCCCAATGTGTCCCCAGAGTGTCCCCAGGGTGTCCCCAAAGTGTCCCCAGAGTGTCCCCAGAGTGTCCCCAATGTGTCCCCAGAGTGTCCCCAGAGTGTCCCCAGAGTGTCCCCAGGGTGTCCCCAATGTGTCCCCAGAGTGTCCCCAGAGTGTCCCCAAAGTGTCCCCAGAGTGTCCCCAAAGTGTCCCCAAAGTGTCCCCAGGGTGTCCCCAGAGTGTCCCCAGAGTGTCCCCAATGTGTCCCAAATGTGTCCCCAAAGTGTCCCCAAAGTGTCCCCAGGGTGTCCCCAGTGTGTCCCCAAAGTGTCCCCAGAGTGTCCCCAAAGTGTCCCCAGGGTGTCCCCAGAGTGTCCCCAAAGTGTCCCCAAAGTGTCCCCAGAGTGTCCCCAGTGTGTCCCCTGAGTGTCCCCAATGTGTCCCCAGAGTGTCCCCAGAGTGTCCCCAGGGTGTCCCCAGAGTGTCCCCAAAGTATCCCCAGAGTGTCCCCAGAGTGTCCCCAGAGTGTCCCCAGTGTGTCCCCAATGTGTCCCCAGAGTGTCCCCAATGTGTCACCAGAGTGTCCCCAATGTGTCCCCAGAGTGTCCCCAATGTGTCCCCAGTGTGTCCCCAGTGTGTCCCCAGAGTGTCCCCAGTGTGTCCCCAGTGTGTCCCCAGTGTGTCCACAGTGTGTCCCCAAAGTGTCCCCAGAGTGTCCCCAAAGTGTCCCCAATGTGTCCCAAGAGTGTCCCCTGAGTGTCCCCAGGGTGTCCCCAGAGTGTCCCCAGTGTGTGCCCAAAGTGTCCCCAAAGTGTCCCCAATGTGTCCCCAGAGTGTCCCCAAAGTGTCCCCAAAGTGTCCCCAGAGTGTCCCCAGGGTGTCCCCAGAGTGTCCCCAGAGTGTCCCCAGAGTGTCCCCAAAGTGTCCCCAATGTGTCTCAAAGTGTCCCCAGAGTGTCCCCAAAGTGTCCCCAGAGTGTCCCCAGAGTGTCCCCAGAGTGTCCCCAATGTGTCCCTAGAGTGTCCCCAATGTGTCCCCAGGGTGTCCCCAGAGTGTCCCCAGAGTGTCCCCAGTGTGTCCCCAAAGTGTCCCCAGAGTGTCCCCAGAGTGTCCTCAATGTGTCCCCAGAGTGTCCCCAATGTGTCCCCAGTGTGTCCCCAGAGTGTCCCCAGAGTGTCCCCAGTGTGTCCCCAGAGTGTCCCCAAAGTGTCCCCAATGTGTCCCCAGTGTGTCCCCAAAGTGTCCCCAGAGTGTCCCCAGGGTGTCCCCAGTGTGTCCCCAGAGTGTCCCCAGAGTGTCCCCAGGGTGTCCCCAGGGTGTCCCCAATGTGTCCCCAAAGTGTCCCCAGTGTGTCCCCAATGTGTCCCCAGTGTGTCCCCAGAGTGTCCCCAGGGTGTCCCCAAAGTCTCCCCAGAGTGTCCCAAAAGTGTCCCCAGAGTGTCCCCAATGTGTCCCCAATGTGTCCCCCAGTGTGTCCCCAGTGTGTCCCCAGGGTGTCCTTGTCACACGTGCCATGCCTGATGTGCCCTGGCCATGTGCCACCCCCTGACCCCCCTCTCTGCCCCCCCCCCTTTGCTGCCCCCTGCCCCTCTAACCTGTGCCCCCCCACCCTGGGTGCCCCCTGCCCCTCTCTGACCCTCCCTGCCCCCCTCTTCTGCCCCTCTGTGCCCCCATTCCTGCCCCTCCCTGCCCCTCCCTGCCCCCTTTCCTGCCCCCTGCCCCCCGTTCCTGCCCCTCTGTGCCCCCTTTCCTGCCCCCGTTCCTGCCCCTGTTCCTGCCCCCTGACCCGTGTCCTGCCCCTGTTCCTGCCCCCTTCCCCCGTTCCTGCCCCCGTTCCTGCCCCATTCCTGCCCCCTGACCCGTGTCCCTGCCCCTCTGTGCCCCCCGTTCCTGCCCCCTGACCTGTGTTCCTGTCCCCGTTCCGGCCCCGTTCCTGCCCCCTGACCGGTGTCCCTGCCCCTGTTCCTGCCCCCATTCCTGCCCCGTTCCTGCCCCCATTCCTGCCCCTCTGTGCCCCCATTCCTGCCCCCGTTCCTGCCCCCCTGACCCGTGTCCTGCCCCCGTTCCTGCCCCTCCCTGCCCCCCATTCCTGCCCCCGTTCCTGCCCCGTTCCTGCCCCCCATTCCTGCCCCCTGCACCCCGTTCCTGCCCCTCCCTACCCCCGTTCCTGCCCCCTGCCCCCGTTCCTGCCCCCGTTCCTGCCCCCGTTCCTGCCCCCGTTCCTGCCCCCCTGCCCCCCGTTCCTGCCCCCGTTCCTGCCCCCTTTCCTGCCCCGTTCCTGCCCCCTGACCGGTGTCCTGCCCGCGCAGGCGATCCCCCGGCGGGGCTGCGGGCGGTGCTGCAGCGGGAGGGCCCCGGGGGCTTCGCGCGGGCGCTGCGGGCGCACCGGGGGCTGCTGCTCACCGACACCACCTTCCGCGACGCCCACCAGTCCCTGCTGGCCACGCGCGTCCGCACCCGCGACCTGGCCCGCGTGGCGCCCTTCGTGTCGCACGCGCTGAGCCCGCTCTGCAGCATGGAGACCTGGGGAGGTGGGCGGGGACAAGGGGTGGGCGGGGCCTGAGGGGTGGGCGTGGCCTAATGGGGTGGGGCTAAAGGGTGGGGCTGAGGGGGGCGGAGCTGGGGCACACCCTTTGTGTCCCACGCGCTGAGCCCGCTCTGCAGCATGGAGACCTGGGGAGGTGGGCGGGGCTAACGGGGTGGGCGGGGCTTCAGGGGCGGGGTTTTAGGGGTGGGGCTTGACAGGGTGGGGCCTGAGGGGGCGAGGCAGTGAGGGTTAATGGGTGGAGCTTAATGGGGTGTGGCAGTGAGAGGAGGGGCATAACCGGGTGGGGCATGGAAGGGTCTAATGGGGCGGGACAAGAGAGGAGGGGCTTAATGGGGTGTGGCTAAAAGGGTGGGGCATTGATGGGAGGGGCTTCAGCAGGAGCGCCTGGGGCTGAGGATTAATGGCCCGGGGGGGCGGGGCTTGAGTGGGCGGGGTTTGGGTGTGGCTTTTGGGGCGGGGCTTGCACAGGAACAGGGGGGTGGAAGGGCAGGGCTTGAATGAAGGGGGGTGGGTTTCATTTGATGGGCGTGGCTCGCCCGCGAGGGGCGTGTCCGTGCCGCGGGGGCGTGTCTGAGGGCGGGGCGTGTCCCCAGGCGCCACCTTCGACGTGGCCATGCGGTTCCTGCACGAGTGTCCCTGGGAGCGGCTGCGGGAGCTGCGGCGCCTGGTGCCCAACATCCCCTTCCAGATGCTGCTGCGCGGGGCCAACGCCGTGGGCTACACCAACTACCCCGACAACGTCGTGCACCGGTGCGTGGGGACACGGGGGGACACCCTGGGGACACGGGGGGGACATGGGGGGACATGGGGGGACATGGGGACACAGCGCCGTGGGTTACACCAACTACCCCGACAACGTCGTGCACCGGTGCGTGGGGACACGGGGGACACCCTGGGGACACCCTGGGGACATGGGGGGACATGGGGACACCCTGGGGACATGGGGACACCACAGGGACATGGGGACACAGCGCCATGGGCTACACCAACTACCCCGACAACGTCGTGCACCGGTGCGTGGGGACACGGGGGGACACCCTGGGGACACCCTGGGGACATGGGGGGGACACGGGGGGACATTGGGACACCACAGGGACATGGGGACACCACAGGGACATGGGGACACCACAGGGACATGGGGACACAACGCCGTGGGCTACACCAACTACCCCGACAACGTCATGCACCGGTGCCTGGGGACACGGGGGGACATGGGGGGGGACATGGGGACACCCTGGGGACACCACGAGGACATGGGGGGGACATGGGGACACCCTGGGGACATGGGGACACCACAGGGACATGGGGGGACATGGGGACACCCTGGGGACATGGGGGGACATGGGGACACCACAGGGACATGGGGACACAGCGCCGTGGGCTGCACCAACTACCCCGACAACGTCATGCACCGGTGCCTGGGGACACCCTGCGGACACCCTGGGGACACCACAGGGACATGGGGACACCCTGGGGACGCCCTGGGGACATGGGGGGCACATGGGGACGCCCTGGGGATGCCCTGGGGACACAGGGGGGACATGGGGACACCCTGGGGACATGGCGGACACAGAGGGGCAGGCAGAGAGGGACGTGGGGACCTGGGGACATTGAGGGATGGTGAAGCAGAGGACACCGGGGGACACGGGACCACGACAGCCCAGGGGCCAGCAGACCCTGTGGGGGCACCGTGGCCACAAGAAGGGGACACTGAGGACACAACAAGAACCCAGAGCTGAACCCCTCAATGACCCCAACCCCCAAAAGCTGCCCCGAGGTGACCCCGCGCTGTCCCCAGGTTCTGCGAGGTGGCCGTGGCCAACGGCATGGACATCTTCCGCGTCTTCGACGCCCTCAACTACATCCCCAACCTGCTGCTGGGCGTGGAGGCCGCGGGCAGCGCCGGCGCCGTGGTGGAGGCCGCGCTCTCCTACACCGGCGACGTGGCCGACCCCGCGCGCACCAAGTACAGCCTGGACTACTACCTGGGGCTGGCCAGGGAGCTGGTGGCGGCGGGGACGCACGTGCTCTGCATCAAGGTCGGCGTTTTGGGGGTCCTGGGGGGGTTTGGGGGGGATTTGGGGGCTTTTGGGGGGATTTGGGGGTGTTTCGGGGGGTTTGAGGAGAACGGGTTTGTTGGGAAATGGTTTGGGGGGAACGGGATGGGGTTGGTCTGGAGCTGGTGGTGGCGGGGACGCACGTGCTCTGCATCAAGGTCGGCGTTTTGGGGGTCCTGGGGGGGTTTGGGGGGATTTGGGGGGGATTTGGGGGTGTTTCAGGGGGGTTTGAGGGGAACGGGTTGGGTTTGGGGGGAACGGGATGGGGTCAGCAGGGAGCTGGTGGCAGCGGGGACGCACGTGCTCTGCATCAAGGTCGGCGTTTTGGGGGTCCTGGGGGGGTTTGGGGGGGATTTGGGGTGTTTCAGGGGTTTGAGGGGAACGGGTTTGGGGGAAACGGGATGGGGTTGGTCTGGAGCTGGTGGCAGTGGGGACGCACGTGCTCTGCATCAAGGTTGGGGCCTGGGGAGGTTTAAAGGGGTTTGGGGGGAATTTTGGGGCTTTTTGGGGGATTTGGGGGTGTTTCAGGGGGTTTGAGGAGAATGGGTTTGTTGGGAAATGGTTGGGTTTGGGGGGAATGGGATGGGGTTGGTCTGGAGCTGGTGGCGGCGGGGACGCACGTGCTCTGCATCAAGGTCGGCGTTTGGGGGGTCCTGGGGGGGTTTGGGGGGGATTTGGGGGTGTTTCAGGGGGTTTGAGGGGAACGGGTTTGTTGGGAAATGGTTGGGTTTGGGGGGAACGGATTGGGGTCAGCAGGGAGCTGGTGGCAGTGGGGACACACGTGCTCTGCATCAAGGTTGGTGTTTGGGGGGTCCTGGGGGGCTTTTTGGGGGATTTGGGGGTGTTTCAGGGGGTTTGGGGGGAACGGGTTTGTTGGGAAATGGTTGGGTTTGGGGGGAATGGGATGGGGTCAGCAGGGAGCTGGTGGCAGCGGGGACACACGTGCTCTGCATCAAGGTCGGGGCCTGGGGAGGTTTAAAGGGGTTTGGGGGCTTTTTGGGGGGATTTGGGGGAGTTTGGGGGAATGGGGTGGGAGCTGGTGGCAGCAGGGGACACACGCGCTCGGCATCAAGGTCGGGGTTCAGGGTGGTCCTGAGGGGGGCTCGGGGGGCTTTTAGGGTGGTTTGGGGGGTCCTGGGGGAGATTTGGAGTCTTGGGGAATTGAGAAAGGGATCTGGGGGATGGGAGGGAGGATTTGGGGATCCTGGGGGTGCTGGGGAGGATTTGGGGCTCCCCTGATGTCCAAGGCTGGGCTGGATGAGGGGTGGGACACTGAGGGTCCCCGTGGCCCCCGTGTGCCCCCCCCAGAACATGGTGGGGTTGGACTATCCCAGGGTGGGACACTGGTTGGGACACTGAGGGTCCCCGTGCCCCCCGTGTGACCCCCGTGTCCCCCCCAGGACATGGTGGGGTTGGACCATCCCAGGGTGGGACACTGAGGGTCCCCGTGCCCCCCGTGCCCCCCGTGTGCCCCCCGTGTGCCCCCCGTGCCCCCCGTGTCCCCCCCAGGACATGGCGGGGTTGGACCATCCCAGGGTGGGACACTGAGGGTCCCTGTGCCCCCCGTGCCCCCCGTGTGCCCCCCGTGTGACCCCCATGTGCCCCCCGTGCCCCCCGTGTGACCCCCGTGTCCCCCCCAGGACATGGCGGGGGTTGGACCATCCCAGGGTGGGACATTGAGGGTCCCCATGCCCCCCGTGTGCCCCCCCGTGTGCCCCCCGTGTCCCCCCCCAGGACATGGTGGGGGTTGGACCATCCCAGGGTGGGACATTGAGGGTCCCTGTGCCCCCCGTGCCCCCCTGTGCCCCCCCGTGTGACCCCCGTGTCCCCCCCAGGACATGGCCGGGCTCCTGACGCCCGCGGCCGCCCGGCTGCTGGTGGGGGCCCTGCGGGAGCAGCACCCCGAGGTGCCCCTGCACGTGCACACCCACGAACACGGCCGGCGCCGGCGTCGCCTCCATGCTGGCGGGCCGCCCAGGCCGGCGCCGACGTGGTGGACGTGGCCGTGGACGCCATGTCCGGCATGACCTCCCAGCCCAGCATGGGCGCCGTGGTGGCCTGCGCGGCGGGGGACGCCCCTGGACACAGGTGGGGACATGGGGGGACACAGGTGGGGACATGGGGGGGACATGGGGGGGACACCCCTGGACACAGGTGGGGACATGGGGGGACACCCCTGGACACAGGTGGGGACATGGGGGGGACATGGGGGACACAGGTGGGGACATGGGGGACACCCCTGGACACAGGTGGGGGACATGGGGGGGACAGTGGTGGGACACAGGTGGGGACATGGGGGGACAGGAGGGGGACACCTGGACACAGGTGGGGACATGGGGGGGACATGGGGGACACAGGTGGGGACATGGGGGACACCCCTGGACACAGGTGGGACATGGGGGGGACAGTGGTGGGACACAGGTGGGGACATGGGGGGACAGGAGGGGGACACCCTGGACACAGGTGGGGACATGGGGGGGACATGGGGGGACACAGGTGGGGACATGGGGGACACCCCTGGACACAGGTGGGGACATGGGGGACACCCCTGGACACAGGTGGGGAGACGGGGGACACCCCTGGACACAGGTGGGGACATGGGGGGGACAGTGGGGGGACACCCCTGGACACAGGTGGGGACATGGGGGGCACCCCTGGACACAGGTGGGGGACATGGGGGGGGACAGCGGGGGGGACACCCCTGGACACAGGTGGGGACATGGGGGGGACAGTGGGGGGGACAGGAGGGGGGACACCCCTGGACACAGGTGGGGACATGGGGGGGACATGGGGGGACACCCCTGGACACAGATGGGGACATGGGGGGACAGTGGGGGGACACCCCTGGACACAGGTGGGGACATGGGGGGGGACAGTGGGGGGGGACAGTGGGGGGGACAGTGGGGGGGCACCGCTGGACCACAGGTGGGGACATGGGGGGGACATGGGGGGCACCCCTGGACACAGGTGGGGACATGGGGGGGGACATGGGGGGCACCCCTGGACACAGGTGGGGACATGGGGGGGACATGGGGGGGCACCCCTGGACACAGGTGGGGACATGGGGGGTACACAGGTGGGGGACATGGGGGACACCCCTGGACACAGGTGGG
This sequence comes from Calcarius lapponicus, assembly GCA_039654755.1. Lineage (NCBI taxonomy): Eukaryota > Metazoa > Chordata > Aves > Passeriformes > Fringillidae > Calcarius > Calcarius lapponicus. The sequence continues at coordinate 8,422 of JBBFKN010000419.1, read as the reverse complement.
GACACGGGGGACACCCCTGGACACAGGTGGGGGACATGGGGGGGGACATGGGGGGACACCCCTGGACACAGGTGGGGACATGGGGGACACCCCTGGACACAGGTGGGGACATGGGGGGCACCCCTGGACACAGGTGGGGACATGGGGGGACACCCCTGGACACAGGTGGGGACATGGGGGGGACATGGGGGGGACACCCCTGGACACAGGTGGGGACATGGGGGACACCCCTGGACACAGGTGGGGACATGGGGGGGACAGCGGTGGGACACCCCTGGACACAGGTGGGGACATGGGGGGACACCCCTGGACACAGGTGGGGACATGGGGGACACCCCTGGACACAGGTGGGGACATGGGGGGGACATGGGGGGACACCCCTGGACACCCCTGGACACAGGTGGGCACATGGGGGGGACAGGAGGGGGACACCCCTGGACACAGGTGGGGACATGGGGGACACCCCTGGACACAGGTGGGGGACATGGGGGGGACATGGGGGACACCCCTGGACACAGGTGGGGACATGGGGGGGACAGGAGGGGGACACCCCTGAACACAGGTGGGGACATGGGGGACACCCCTGGACACAGGTGGGGACATGGGGGGGACAGGAGGGGGACACCCCTGGACACAGGTGGGGACATGGGGGGACAGTGGGGGGACATCCCTGGACACAGGTGGGGACATGGGGGACACCCCTGGACGCACGTGGGGACATGGGGGGGACAGGAGGGGGACAAGGAGGGGGAGTCAAGAGGGATAACGAGGGGTGGAGGGGCACGGAGGGTTTGAGATGTCCCCAAGGGTTTGGAGATGTCCCCAAGGGTTTGAGAGATGTCCCCAAGGGTTGAAGGGGACAACAAGGATAGGAGGGACGTGAAGGGTTTGAGATGTCACCAAGGGTTTGAGATGTCACTGAGGGTTTGAGATGTCACCGAGGGTTTGGAGATGTCCCCAAGGGTTGAAGGGGGACAACAAGGATAGGAGGGACGTGGAGGGTTTGAGATGTCACCGAGGGTTTGGAGGTGTCCCCAAAGCTTTGAGGTGCTACCGCAATCCTGGAGGTGCCACCACAGCCGCGACTCGATCCCGAATCCACCACATCCCCACCCCACACCCCCGCCGTGTCCCCCGCCATGTCCCTGCCATGTCCCCACGGTGTCCCCACCGTGTCCCTGCCGTGTCCCCACGTGTCCCTTGTCCCCAGGCATCGACCTGCAGTGCGTCTTCGAGTACAGCGAGCGTCACACCCCACACCACACCCCCCTTGGTGTCCCCACCATGTCCCCTTGTGTCCCTGCCAAGTCCCTGCCATGTCCCTGCCATGTCCCCAGGCTGTCCCCAGGCTGTCCCCAGATGTCCCCATGTGTCCCTTGTCCCCAGGCATCAACCTGCAGCGCGGTGTTCGAGTACAGCGAGCGCCACACCCCACCACCACACCCCCTTGGTGTCCCCACCATGTCCCCTTGGTGTCCCCACGGTGTCCCCAGGCTGTCCCCAGATGTCCCCACGTGGTCCCTTGTCCCCAGGCATCGACCTGCAGCGCGTGTTCGAGTCCAGCGAGCGCCACACCCCACACCACACCCCCTTGGTGTCCCTGCCATGTCCCTGCCGTGTCCCCACGGTGTCCCTGCCATGTCCCCTTGGTGTCCCCGGGTGTCCCCAGATGTCCCCAACGTGTCCCTTGTCCCCAGGCATCGAGCTGCAGCGCGTGTTTGAGTACAGCGAGCGCCACACCCCACACCACACCCCCTTGGTGTCCCTGCCATGTCCCCGGCTGTCCCCCAGGCTGTCCCCAGATGTCCCCACGTGTCCCTTGTCCCCAGGCATCGACCCTGCAGCGCGTCTTCGAGTACAGCGAGTACTGGGAGGCGGCGCGGGGCCTCTACGCCGCCTTCGACTGCACGGCCACCATGAAGTCGGGCAACGCGGACGTGTACGAGAACGAGATCCCGGGCGGGCAGGTACACCAACCTGCACTTCCAGGCCCACGCCATGGGGCTGGGACACAAGTTCAAGGAGGTCAAAGAAGGCCTACACCGAGGCCAACAAGCTGCTCGGGGACCTCATTCAAGGTGCTGGGGGTCCCGGGGGGCTGTGGGGCGGGGTGGGGTGCTCTCCATCCATTGGTGTCCGTGGGGCAGATGCTCTCTGCGGGGTTGGTGGTCTCCACAGAAGGGTCTCCATGGGGCAAATGGTGTCTGTGGGGTGGGTGGTGTCCACGGGGTTGCTGGGGTCTCCATAGAATGGTGTCCATGGGCTGGGTGGTCTGCATAGAATGGTTGTCCATAGGGTGGGAGGTCTCCAGGAGAAGATCTCTATGGGGTGGGTGGTCTCCATGGGGTGAGGGATGTCCACTGGGTGGGTGTCCCTGGGGTTGGGGTCTCCATAGAATGGTGTCCCTGGGTTGGGGTCTCCTCAGAAGGTCTCCATGGGGTAGGGGATGTCCACTGGGTTGGTGTCCATGGGGTTTGGGTCTCCCTTAGAATGGTGTCCCTGGGGTTGGGGTCTCCATAGAATGGTGTCCATGGGGCAGGTGCTCTCTATGGGGTGGGTTGGTCTCCATGGGGTGAGGGATGTCCACTGGGTGGTGTCCCTGGGGTTGGGGTCTCCATAGAATGGTCTCCATGGGCTGGGTGGTCTCCAAGAGAAGATCTCCATGGGCTGGGGGGGGTCTCCTCAGAAGGTCTCCATGGGGCAGATGGTGTCCATGGGGTAGAGGATCTCTATGGGGTGGGTGGTCTTCATGGGGTGGGAGATGTCCACTGGGTGGTTGTCCATAGCATGGGGGGTGTCCTTAGAATGGTCTCCATGGGCTGGGGGGTCTCCTCAGAAGGTCTCCATGGGGTGAGGGATGTCCACTGGGTGGTGTCCCTGGGGTTGGGGTCTCCATAGAATGGTCTCCATGGGGTGGGGGTCTCCAAGAGAAGATCTCCATGGGCTGGGGGGTCTCCTCAGAAGGTCTCCATGGGGCAGGACAGTGTCCATGGGGCAGACGGTGTCCATGGGGTGGGGGGGTCCTCCCCTTGGCTGACCCCAGGTTTGCCCCATGAGTTAACCAGGAGTGGCCAGTGAGATGACCCGAGGTGACCCCGAGGTGACCCCGAGGTGACCCCGCCGTGCCCCCGCGGTGCCCGCAGGTGACGCCCAGCCGAAGGTGGTGGGGGGACCTGGCGCAGTTCATGGTGCAGAACGGGCTGTCCCGCCGGGAGGTGGAGGCGCGGGCGGACGAGCTCTCCTTCCCCGTCAGCGTGGTGGAGTTCCTGCAGGTCCACATCGGCGTCCCCCCGGGCGGCGTCCCCCCCGGGCGGCTTCCCCGAGCCCTTCCGCTCCAAGGTGGGGCCTGACGGCGCTGGGAGGGACTGGGGTGGGATTGAGGGGCACTGGGAGGGGGCTGGAGAGCACTGGGATGGTGCTGGGATGGCACTGGGATGCACTCAGAGGGACTGGGAGGGACTGGAGAGGGAGTGGGATGGCACTGGGAGGCACTGGGGGATGGCACTGGGATGCACTCTGAGGGACTGGGAGGGACTGGGATGGGATTGAGGGGCACTGGGAGGGACTGGGAGGGAGTGGGATGGGATGAGGGGCACTGGGAGGGACTGGGATGGGATTGAGGGGCACTGGGAGGCACTGGGAGGGACTGGGATGGGATTGAGGGGCACTGGGAGGGACTGGGAGGGACTGGGGTGGGATTGAGGGGCACTGGGAGGGACTGGTGAGGAGTGGGATGGCACTGGGAGGCACTGGGAGGCACTGGGATGCACTCAGAGGGACTGGGAGGGACTGGGATGGGATTGAGGGGCACTGGGAGGCACTGGAAGGCACTGGGGAGGCACTGGGAGGCACTGGGAGGCACTGGGGAGGCACTGGGATGCCACTCAGAGGGATTGGGAGGGCTGTTGCCATGGCAACCCGGATGCTGCGGACCTTGCTGCCATCTCCCATCAGCGGTTGCCATGGCACCCACCCCATTGCCATGGTGTCCCCACCCCCACTGCCACGTCCCCCACCCCATTCCATGTCCCCTGTCCTATTCCCCTGTTCTGTCCCCTGTCCCCCATCCCCTGTCCCCTGTCCCCCACCCAATCCCTGTTTGTCCCCCAGGTTCTGAAGGATCTCCCGCGGGTCAAGGGGCGCCTGGTGGCATCACTGTCCCCATTCCCCTGTCCCTGTCCTGTCCCTGTCCTGTCCCCTGTCCCCTGTCCTGTCCCCTGTCCCATTCCCCTGTCCCCCACCAATCCCTGTTTGTCCCCCCAGGTTCTGAAGGACCTCCCGTGGGTCAAGGAGCACCCAGGGGTGTCGCTGTCCCCTGTCCCCTGTCCCCTGTCCCCTGTCCCCTGTCCCCCACCAATCCCCGTTTGTTCGTTTGTTTGTCCCCCCCAGGTTCTGAAGGACCTCCCGCGGGTCGAGGAGCACCCGGTGGCATCACTGTCCCCTGTCCCCTGTCCCCCACCAATCCCCACTGATTTGTCCCCCCCAGGTTCTGAAGGATCTCCCGCGGGTCGAGGGGCGCCTGGTGGCATCACTGTCCCCTGTCCCCTGTCCTGTCCCCTGTCCCCCCACCAATCCCCACTGACTTTTCCCCCCAGGTTCTGAAGGATCTCCCGCGGGTCGAGGAGCACCCGGTGGCATCACTGTCCCCCTGTCCCCTGTCCCCCACCAATCCCCACTGACTTTTCCCCCCAGGTTCTGAAGGACCTCCCGCGGGTCGAGGAGCACCCGGTGGGCATCACTGTCCCCTGTTCCCTGTCCCCATTCCCCTGTCCCTGTCCCCTGTCCCTGTCCCCTGTCCCCATTCCCCTGTCCCATTCCCATGATGTTCCTGTCCCCTGTCCCCCACCCAATCCCTGTTTGTCCCCCCAGGTTCTGAAGGACCTCCTGCGGGTCGAGGGGCGCCCAGGGGTGTCACTGTCCCCTGTCCTGTCCCCTGTCCTGTCCCCTGTCCTGTCCCCTGTCCCCATACCCCTGTCCCCTGTCCCATTCCTGTGTCCCCTGTCCCCCTGTCCCCCACCAATCCCCGTTGTTTGTTTGTCCCCCAGAGTTCTGAAGGACCTCCCGCGGGTCGAGGGCCGCCCGGGGGCGTCGCTGTCCCCTGTCCCCCTGTCCCCATTCCCCTGTCCCCTGTCCCCCACCAATCCCTGTTTGTCCCCCCAGGTCTGAATGGACCTCCCGCGGGTCGAGGAGCACCCAGGGGCATTTGCTGTCCCCCTGTCCCCATTCCCGTGTCCCCCCCCAATCCCCACTGCTTTTTCCCCCCAGGTTCTGAAGGACCTCCCGCGGGTCGAGGGGCGCCCGGGGGGCGTCGCTGTCCCCTGTCCCCTGTCCCCTGTCCTGTCCCCTGTCCCCATACCCCTGCTCCCCTGTCCTCCTGTCCCCTGTCCCCTGTCCCCCACCAATCCCCACTGATTTTTCCCCCCAGGTCTGAAGGATCTCCCGCGGGTCGAGGAGCACCCGGTGCCATCACTGTCCCCTGTCCCCTGTCCCCTGTCCCCATTCCCCTGTCCCCTGTCCCCCACCAATCCCTGTTTGTCCCCCCAGGTTCTGAAGGACCTCCTGCGGGTCGAGGGGCGCCTGGTGGCATCACTGTCCCCTGTCCTGTCCCCTGTCCCCTGTCCCCTGTCCTGTCCCCTGTCCCATTCCTGTGTCCCCTGTCCCCCACCAATCCCCCTTTGTTTGCCCCCCTCAGGTTCTGAAGGATCTCCCGCAGGTTGAGGGGGCGCCCGGGGCGTTGCTGTCCCCTGTCCCATTCCTGTGTCCCCTGTTCTGTCCCCTGTTCTGTCCCCTTCCTGTCCCCTGTCCTGTCCCCTGTCCTGTCCCCTGTCCCCCAGCAATCCCCACTGATTTGTCCCCCCAGGTTCTGAAGGGACCTCCCGCAGGTCGAGGAGCACCCGGTGGCATCACTGTCCCCTGTCCCCTGTCCTGTCCCCTGTCCTGTCCCCTGTCCCCTGTCCCCATTCCTGTGTCCCCAGTCCCCCACCATCCCTGTTTGTCCCCCAGGTTCTGAAGGAGTTCCCGCGGGTCAAGGAGCACCCAGGGGCGTTGCTGTCACTGTACTGTCACCCTGTCTCCTGTCCCGTCCCTGTCCCATTCCTGTGTCCCCTGTCCCCCACCAATCCCTGTTTGTCCCCCCTGGTTCTGAAGGATCTCCCGCGGGTCGAGGGGCGCCCAGGGGTGTCACTGTCCCCTGTCCTGTCCCCTGTCCTGTCCCCTGTCCTGTCCCCTGTCCCCATACCCCTGTCCCCCTGTCCCATTCCTGTGTCCCCTGTCCCCTGTCCCCCACCAATCCCCATTTGTTCGTTTGTTTTTTTCCCCAGGTTCTGAAGGACCTCCCGCGGGTCGAGGAGCACCCAGTGGCATCACTGTCCCCTGTCCCCTGTCCCATTCCCCTGTCCCCCACCATCCCTGTTCTTTTGTTTTCCCCCCCAGTTCTGAAGGATCTCCGCGGGTCGAGGGGCACCTGGTGGCATCACTGTCCCCTGTCCCCTGTCCCCATTCCCCTGTCCCCCACCAATTCCCTGTTTGTCCCCCCCAGGTTCTGAAGGACCTCCCGCGGGTCGAGGGCCGCCCGGGGGCCGTCGCTGCCCCCCCTGGATTTCGAGGCGGCTGGGCCGGGAGCTGGGGGGCGACGGCACGGGGGCCCCCCCCCAGCCCCGAGGAGCTGCTCTCGGCCGCGCTCTACCCCAAGGTCTACGACGAGTTTCCGCTCCTTCCGCAGCACCTTCGGGCCCGTGGCCTGCCTGGGCACCCGCCTCTTCCTCGAGGGGCCCGCCATCGCCGAGGAGTTCGAGGTGGGCGCTGGGGGGACTGGGGGGACTGGGAGAGACTGGGAAGGACTGGGAGGGACTGGGAGAGGAGTTAGGGGGACTGAAAAGGGACTGGAGGGCACTGGGAGAGACTGGGAGGGACTGGGAGGGGTTGGGAATGAACTGGGAATGGAATGGGAGGGACTGGGGGGCACTGGGAGAAACTGGGAGGGACTGGGAGGGGACTGGGGAGGGGTTGGGAATGAACTGGGAATGGAATGGGAGGGACTGGGGGGCACTGGGAGAGACTGAGAGGGACTGGGAGGGACTGGGAGAGGATTGGGGAGCACTGGGAAGGACTGGGAGGGACTGGGAATGAACTGGGAGGGGACTGGGCCCTGTGCACACCTGGAACTCCTTGCCCAGCCTTGGAGCCCCTTACACACCAGTTACACCCCAGTTACAACACCCCAGTTACACCCCAGTTACACACCAGTTACACCCCAGTTACACCCCAGTTACACACCAGTTACACACCAGTTACACCCCAGTTACACCCCAGTTACATCCCAGTTACACACCAGTTACACACCAGTTACACCCCAGTTACACCCCAGTTACACACCAGTTACACACCAGTATACACCCCAGTTACACACCAGTTACAACCCCAGTTACACACCAGTTACACACCAGTTACACCCCAGTTACACCCCAGTTACACCCCAGTTACACACCAGTTACACACCAGTTACACCCGATTTACACCCAGTTTCCTCCCAGGTGGAGCTGCAGCAAGGCCAGACGTTGCACAGCGGGGCCCTTACACCTGATTTACTCTGAGTTTCCTCCAGGTGGAGCTGGCACAAGGCCAGACGTTGCACACCAGGGCTCTTACACCTGATTTACTCTGAGTTTCCTCCCAGGTGGAGCTGGAGCGGGGCAAGACGCTGCACATCAAGGCGCTGGCGCTCGGCGACCTGAACGCGGGCCGGGCAGCGCGAGGTTTTTCTTTGAGCTCAACGGGCAGCTCAGATCCATCCTGGTGCGGGAGACACGCAGGCGCTCAAGGTGGGGCCGGGGGCTGCGGGGGCGTTCTGGGGGGTTTTGGGGGGATTTGTGGTGTTTTGGGGGGGTTTTGGGGGGATTTAGGGGGATTTGGGGTGTTTTGGGGCGCTTTGGGAGGCAGCTGAGATCCATCCTGGTGCGGGACACGCAGGGCGCTCAAGGTGGGCTGGGGGCGTTTGGGGGGATTTAGGGGGATTTGGGAGGATTTCTGAGGGGATTTGTGGTGTTTTGGGGGGGTTTTGGGGGGATTTGTGGTGTTTTGGGGGGATTCTGAGGGATTTGTGGGTGTTTGGGGGGCGTTTTGGGAGGGCAGCTGAGATCCATCCTGGTGCGGGACACGCAGGCGCTCAAGGTGGGCTGGGGCGTTTTGGGGGGGTTTGGGGGGTTTTTGGGGGGATTCTGAGGGGATTTGTGGTGTTTTGGGGGTTTTGGGAGGATTCTGAGGGGATTTGTGGTGGTTTGGGGGATTTTGGGGGGATTCTGAGGGGATTTGTGGTGTTTTGGGGGGTTTTGGGGGGATTCTGAGGGGATTTGGGGGGATTCTGAGGGGATTTGTGGTGGTTTGGGGGGTTTTTGGGGGGATTTAGGGGGATTTGGGGGGATTA
>JBBFKN010000418.1:0-29508 GCA_039654755.1 Calcarius lapponicus | reverse complement strand
CCCCTCCCCAAATTACACTGAGACCCCTCCCCAAATATTACACACTGAGAGACCCCTCCCCAAATTATGCACACTGAGACCCCTCCCCAATATATACACCCTGAGACCCCTCCCCAAATATCATACACTGAGACCCCTCCCCAAAATATACACTGAGAGACCCCTCCCCAAATATTACACACTGAGAGACCCCTCCCCAAAATACAGAGAGACCCCTCCCCAAAATATACACACCTGAGAGACCCCTCCCCAAAATGCACCTGAGAGACCCCTCCCCAAAATACACCCAGAGACCCCTCCCCAAAATATTCACTGAGAGACCCCTCCCCAAAATACACACTGAGAGACCCCTCCCCAAAATGTACCCTGAGACCCCTCCTCAAATATTACACTGAGAGACCCCTCCCCAAATTACACACACTGAGACCCCTCCCCAAAATATTATACAATGAGAGACCCCTCCCAAAATGCACCTGAGAGACCCCTCCCCAAAATATACACTGAGAGACCCCTCCCCAAAATATACACTGGGACCCCTCCCCAAATATTACACACTGAGAGACCCCTCCCCAAAATATTACAGACTGAGAGACCCCTCCCCAAAGTGCACCTGAGACCCCTCCCCAATATACACACTGAGAGACCCCTCCCCAAATATTGCACTGAGAGACCCCTCCCCAAAATACACACAGAGACCCCTCCCCAAATATCACACACTGAGACCCCTCCCTAAAATACACACTGAGAGACCCCTCCCCAAATATTACACACCTGAGACCCCTCCCCAAATATTACACTGAGACCCCTCCCCAAAATACACACTGAGAGACCCCTCCCCAAAATACACACTGAGACCCCTCCCCAAAATATACACTGAGAGACCCCTCCCCAATATACACCCTGAGACCCCTCCCCAATATACACACTGAGACCCTTCCCCAATATATAAACTGAGACCCCTGCCCAAAATATTACACACTGAGACCCCTCCCCAAAATACACACCTGAGACCCCTCCCCAAATATTACACACCTGAGAGACCCCTCCCCAAAATACACACTGAGAGACCCCTCCCCAAATTACACTGAGAGACCCCTCCCCAAATATTACACTGAGACCCCTCCCCAAAATACACACTGAGAGACCCCTCCCCTAAATATACACTGAGAGACCCCTCCCCAAATTACACACACTGAGAGACCCCTCCCCAAAATATTACACACTGAGAGACCCCTCCCCAAATATTACACACTGAGAGACCCCTCCCCAAAATGTACACAGTGGGAGACCCCTCCCCCAAATTACACACTGAGACCCCTCCCCAAAATACACACTGAGAGACCCCTCCCCAAATTACACTGAGACCCCTCCCCAAATATTGTACACCTGAGAGACCCCTCCCCAAAATGTACCCTGAGACCCCTCCCCAAAATACACACTGAGAGACCCCTCCCCAAAATTATAAACTGAGAGACCCCTCCCCAAAATATACACTGAGAGACCCCTCCCCAAATATTACACACTGAGAGACCCCTCCCCAAATTACACTGAGACCCCTCCCCAAAATATACACAGTGAGACCCCTTCCCAATATACACTGAGAGACCCCTCCCCAAATTACACTGAGAGACCCCTCCCCAAAATATAAACTGAGACCCCTCCCCAAATATTACACACTGAGAGACCCCTCCCCAAAATATTATACAGTGAGAGACCCCTCCCCAAAATATTATACAGTGAGAGACCCCTCCCCAAAATATTATACAGTGAGAGACCCCTCCCCAAAATATTATACAGTGAGAGACCCCTCCCCAAAATATACAGAGACCCCTCCCCAAATATTACACACTGAGAGACCCCTCCCCAAATTTCACACCCAGAGACCCCTCCCCAAATATTATGCACCTGAGAGACCCCTCCCCAAAATAAATACACCTGAGAGACCCCTCCCCAAAATATACAATGAGACCCCTCCCCAAAATACACACTGAGACCCCTCCCCAAATATACACACTGAGACCCCTCCCCAAAATGTACACTGAGAGACCCCTCCCCAAAATACACACTGAGAGACCCCTCCCCAAAATATACACTGAGAGACCCCTCCCCAAAATACACACTGAGACCCCTCCCCAAAATATACACTGAGAGACCCCTCCCCAAATATTGCACTGAGAGACCCCTCCCCAAATATCACACACCCAGAGACCCCTCCCCAAAATGTACCGAGAGACCCCTCCCCAAATTACACACTGAGACCCCTCCCCAAAATATACACTGAGAGACCCCTCCCCAAAACGCACCCTGAGACCCCTCCCCAAATATTGCACACCTGAGAGACCCCTCCCCAAAATGTACCCTGAGACCCCTCCCCAAAATATTATACAATGAGAGACCCCTCCCCAAAATATTATACACTGAGAGACCCCTCCCCAAAATACACTGAGAGACCCCTCCCCAAAATAAATACACCTGAGAGACCCCTCCCCAAAATACACTGGGAGACCCCTCCCCAATATATACACTGAGAGACCCCTCCCCAAAATATACACTGAGAGACCCCTCCCCAAAATACACACTGAGAGACCCCTCCCCAAAATGTACCCTGAGAGACCCCTCCCCAAATATTGCACTGAGAGACCCCTCCCCCAAAATGCACCTGAGAGACCCCTCCCCAAATATTGCACACCCAGAGACCCCTCCCCAAAATGTACCTGAGAGACCCCTCCCCAAATATTACACACCCAGAGACCCCTCCCCAAATATTGCACTGAGAGACCCCTCCCCAAAATACACACTGAGACCCCTCCCCAAAATATACACTGAGACCCCTCCCCAAATATTACACTGAGACCCCTCCCAAATATTGCACAATGAGAGACCCCTCCCCAATATATACACTGAGACCCCTCCCCAATATACACACTGAGACCCCTCCCCAAAATACACACTGAGACCCCTCCCCAAAATGTACCCTGAGAGACCCCTCCCCAAATATTACACACTGAGACCCCTCCCCAAATATTGCACTGAGACCCCTCCCCAAAATGCACACTGAGAGACCCCTCCCCAAAATATACAGAGACCCCTCCCCAAATATTACACTGAGACCCCTCCCCAAATTACACTGAGACCCCTCCCCCAATTACACACACTGAGAGACCCCTCCCCAAAATAATACACACCCAGAGACCCCTCCCCAAATATCATACACTGAGACCCCTCCCCAAAATACACACTGAGAGACCCCTCCCCAAAATATTACACTGAGAGACCCCTCCCCAATATACACCTGAGAGACCCCTCCCCAAATTACACACTGAGAGACCCCTCCCCAAAATACACCTGAGACCCCTCCCCAAATTACACACTGAGAGACCCCTCCCCAAAATACACTGAGAGACCCCTCCCCAAAATACACACTGAGACCCCTCCCCAAAATATTACACACTGAGAGACCCCTCCCCAAAATGCACACTGAGAGACCCCTCCCCAAAATGCACACTGAGAGACCCCTCCCCAAAATACACACTGAGAGACCCCTCCTCAAAATATACACTGAGACCCCTCCCCAAAATGCACTGAGACCCCTCCCCAAATTACACCCAATGAGAGACCCCTCCCCAAAATACACACTGAGAGACCCCTCCCCAAATTACACACAGTGTGAGACCCCTCCCCAAATTAAATACACACTGAGACCCCTCCCCAAATATCATACACTGAGACCCCTCCCCAAATATCACACACTGAGAGACCCCTCCCCAAAATGCACCTGAGAGACCCCTCCCCAAAATACTCACTGAGACCCCTCCCCAAAATATTACACACTGAGAGACCCCTCCCCAAAATACACACTGAGAGACCCCTCCCCAATATATACACTGAGACCCCCTCCCCAAAATATTACACACTGAGAGACCCCTCCCCAAAATACACACTGAGAGACCCCTCCCCAAAATACGCCCTGAGAGACCCCTCCCCAAAATACACACTGAGACCCCTCCCCAAAATATTACACAATGAGACCCCTCCCCAAATATTACACACTGAGAGACCCCTCCCCAAATATTACACACAATGGGAGACCCCTCCCCAAAATATACACTGAGAGACCCCTCCCCAAAATACACACTGAGAGACCCCTCCCCAAAATATACACTGAGACCCCTCCCCAAAATGCACCTGAGACCCCTCCCCAAATATTACACACTGAGAGACCCCTCCCCAATATAAACTGAGACCCCTCCCCACTCCCCCTGACCCATTATTTCCCCCCTCTCTGTGCAGCTGGGCCGGATCCTGGAGCGGGACTCGGCCCAAATCCCCCTCCCCAATCCCAAATCCCCCTCCCCAAATCCCCAATCCCAAATCCCCCTCCCCACACCCCCAGACCCATTATTTTCCCCTGTCTCCGCAGCTGGGCCGGATCCTGGAGCGGGACTCTGCGCGGGGCCGGGCTCTGGTGCAGCTGGGCCGGGCGGGCCCCGCGGTGCTGCCGCTGCCCTTCGACAGCATCTGCCACTACCTGGGGGGGGGCGACGACGACTGAGACCCCCGGACCCCCCCCCCAATTCCCGGGCAGCCCCAGGCCGGGCAATAAAAGGGGAAAAACCGGGGCTGCAGCCTGGGCGTGGTGCTGAACGGGGGGGACACAAAAAACCCCCTGAACACCCCAAAAACAACCCCTGAACACCCCAAAACCCCCCTGGACACCCCAAAACCCCCCCTGAACACCCCAAAAAAACCCCTGGAGACCCCAAAAACTCCCTGAACACCCCAAAAATCCCCTGAACACCCCAAAAACCCCCCTGAACACCCCAAAAACCCCCTGAAGACCCCAAAACCCCCCTGAACACCCCAAAAATCCCCCTTAACACCCCGAAAACCCCCTGAACACCCCAAAAAACCCCCTGAACACCCCAAAAATCCCCTGAAGACCCCGAAAACCCCCTGAACACCCCAAAAACCTCCCTGAACACCCCAAAAATGCCCTGAACACCTCAAAAATCCCCCTGAACACCCCAAAAATCCTCCTGGAGACCCCAAAAATCTTCCTGAACACCCCAAAATCCCTCTGAACACCCCAAAAATCCTCCTGGAGACCCCAAAACCGCCTGAACACCCCAAAAAACCCCCCTGAACACCCCAAAAATCCCCCTGAACACCCCAAAAACCCCCTGAACACCCCAAAAACCCCCCTGGAGACCCCAAAAACCCCCTGAACACCCCAAAAATCCCCCTGAACACCCCGAAAATCCCCTGAGCACCCCAAAAACCCCCTGAACACCCCAAAAATTCCCTGAACACCCCAAAACCCCCCTGAACACCCCAAAAAAACCCCTGAACACCCCAGAAAAACCCCCTGAACACCCCAAAAACCCCCTGAACACCCCAAAAACTCCCTGAACACCCCCAAAACCCCCTGAACACCCCAAAAATCCCCCTGAACACCCCCAAAACCCCCTGAACACCCCAAAAATCCCCCTGAACACCCCAAAAACCCTCTGAACACCCCAAAAATCCCCCTGAACACCCCAAAACCTCCCTGAACACCCCAAAACCCCCCTGAACACCCCAAAAAAAACCCCCCTGAACACCCCGAAACTCACCTGAACACCCCAAAAAAACCCCTGAACACCCCAAAAACCCCCTGAACACCCCAAAAACCTTCCTGGAGACCCCAAAAACCTCCTGAACACCCCAAAAACCCCCCTGAACACCTCAAAAACCCCCTGAACACCCCAAAAAACCCTGAACACCCCAAAAAACCCCCCGAAGACCCCAAAAACCTCCCTGAACACCCCAAAACCCCCCTGAACACCCCAAAATCCCCCTGAACAGCCCAAAAACCTCCCTGAACACCCTGAAAATCCCCCTGAGGACCCCAAAACCCCCTGAACACCTCAAAAACCCCTGAACACCCCAAAAATCCCCCTGGAGACCCCAAAATCCCCCTGAACACCCCAAAATCCCCTGAACACCTCAAAAACCCCCCTTAACACCCCAAAAATCCCCCGAAGACCCCAAAACCCCCCTGAACACCCCAAAACCTCCTGAACACCCCAAAAACCCCCCCTGAACACCCCAAAAATCCCCCTGGAGACCCCAAAACCCCCCCCTGAGGACCCCCAAAACCCCCTGAACACCCCAAAAATCCCCTTGGAGACCCCAAAAATCCCCCTGAAGACCCCAAAAACCTCCTGAACACCCCAAAAACCCCCTGAACACCCCCAAAAACCACCTGAACACCTCAAAAAAACCCCCAAAACCCCCCTGAAGACCCCAAAACCCCCCTCTGAACACCCCAAAAACAACCCCTGAACACCCCAAAAACCCCTGAACACCCCAAAATCCCCCTGAACACCCCAAAATCCCCCTGAACACCCCAAAAACCCCCTGAACACCCCAAAAATCCCTGAACACCCCAAAACCCCCCTGAACACCCCAAAATCCCCCTGAACACCCCAGAACCCCTGAACACCCCAAAAACCCCCTGAACACCCCAAAAATCCTCCTGAACACCCCAAACCCCCTGAACACCCCAAAATCCCCCTGAACACCCCAAAATCCCCCTGAACACCCCAAAAACCCCCTGAACACCCCAAAAAACCCCCCTGAACACCCCAAAAATCCCCCTGAACACCCCAAAATCCCCCTGAACACCTCAAAAAACCCCTGAACACCCCAAAAACCCCTGAACACCCCAAAAACCCCCTGAACACCCCAAAAAAACCCCCCTGAACACCCCAAAAATCCCCCTGAACACCCCAAAATCCCCCTGAACACCTCAAAAAACCCCTGAACACCCCAAAAACCCCTGAACACCCCAAAAACCCCCTGAACACCCCAAAAAAAACCCTTGAACACCCCAAAACCCCCCTGAACACCCCAAAAAACCCCCCTGAACACCCCAAAATCCCCCTGGAGACCCCAAAAAACCCCCAGGACCCCCCGACCCCCCCCGGCCGCCCCCCAAAACGCTTCGCCAGTTTCCAACATGGCGGCGGGCGGTCGCTATGGCAACGCGGCACGCCGCCGCCATTTTCCAACATGGCGCGTCGCCGGGCAACGGCCCCGCCCTCCGCTCTCCGCCAATCAGCGCGCGCGGCCGCCGGGAGCGCGCCCCGATAGGGCGGGAGCTCGGCTCACGTGACCGGAAGGCCGCTCTGGCCGGCGCTCTGAGGCGTCTCGATGGTGTGAGCGCCCCGCGGGAGCGGCCGCGGGGTTTGGGGGGAATTTTGGGGATTTTGGGGTTTTTGGGGGGTCCCGGAGGGATTTGGGGACCCTTCGCTCGCCCCTTCCTGCTGCCCCCGAAGCGGCTCCGCCGCTGCCAGCGCGCCCCGCCATGGCGCAGGCCCGGGGGGTGAACAGCCTGCGCTTCAACCAGGACCAGAGTGAGTGCGGGGGCTCGGAGCCCCGAAACCCGAAATCTCAGAACCCCCGGACCCCTGAACCCCCGGACCCCTGAACCCCGAAACCTCTGAAACCCCCAGACCCCGAACCCCTGAACCCCAAACTCCCGGACCCCTGAACCCCCCAAACCCCCAAACCTCTGAACCCCCAAACCCCTGAACCCCCAAACCCCTGAACCCCCAAACCCCCAAACCCCCGAACCCCCAAACCCTGGACCCCCAAACCTCTGAACCCCCGAACCCCTGAACCCCCAAACCTCTGAACCCCCAAACCTCTGAACCCCCAGACCCCGAACCCCTGAACCCCCCGAACCACCAAACCCCAGAACCCCCCAAACCCCCGGACCCCTGAACCCCGAAACCTCTGAACCCCCGGACCCCGAAACCCTGAACCCCAAACTCCCGGACCCCTGAACCCCCCGAACCACCAAACCCCAGAACCCCCCAAACCCCCGGACCCCCAAAATCCCGATCCCCCCGAACCCCTGAACCCCCAAACCCCCGAACCCCCCAAACCCCGAACCCCTGAACCCCAAACTCCCGAACCTCTGAACCCCCAAACCCCCGGACCCCTGAACCCCCAAACCTCTGAACCCCCGAACCCCTGAACCCCCAAACCCCTGAACCCCCGAACCCCTGAACCCCCAAACCTCTGAACCCGGAACCCCCGAACCCCTGAACCCCTGAACCCCCAAACCCCTGAACCCCCAAACCTCTGAGCCCCCAAACCCCTGAACGCCCCAAGTCCCCCGACCCCGAAACCCCTGAACCCCCCGAACCCCCAAACCCCTGAAGCCCCAAACCTCTGAACCCCCGAACCCCTGAACCCCCGAACCACCAAACCTCTGAACCCCCAAACCTCTGAACCCCCGAACCCCTGAACCCCCAAACCCCCGAACCCCCAAACCTCCGAACCCCCAAACCTCCGAACCCCCAAACCCCTGAACCCCCAAACCCCCGAACCTCTGAACCCCCAAACCCCTGAATCCCCGAACCCCTGAACCCCCAAACCCCCGGACCCCCAAACCTCTGAACCCCCAAACCTCTGAACCCCGAACCCCCAAACCTCCGAACCCCCAAACCCCCAAACCTCTGAACCCCCCAAACCCCTGAACCCCCAAACCTCTGAACCCCCAAACCCCAGAACCCCCGGACCCCCAAAATCCCGATACCCCCAAACCCCCGAACCCCTGAACCCCCGAACCCCCAAACCTCTGAACCCCCGAACCCCTGAACCCCCAAACCTCCGAACCCCCAAACCTCTGAACCCCCAAACCTCCGAACCCCCAAACCCCCGAACCCCTGAACCCCCGAACCCCCAAACCTCTGAACCCCCAAACCCCTGAACCCCAAACCCCTGAACCCCCAAACCCCTGAACCCCAAACCTCTGAACCTCTGAACCCTGAACCCCAAACCCCTGAACCCCCAAACCTCTGAACCCCCAAACCCCCGAACCCCCAAACCCCCGAACCCCCGAACCCCCGAACCCCCGAACCCCTGAACCCCGAACCCCTGAACCCCGAACCCCTGAACCCCCGGACCCCCAAACCTCCCCTGGGACCCCCCAACCCCCCCAGGACCCTGCAGAGTTCCCCCCAGACCCACCCAGGACCCCCCAACCCCCCCAGGTGTCCCCAACCCCCCGGGTGTCCCCAAAGCCCCCCGGGTGTCCCCAAACCCCCCAGGTGTCCCCAAAGCCCCCCCAGATGTCCCCAAAGCCCCCCCAGGTCTCCCCAAAGCCCCCCCAGATGTCCCCAAAGCCCCCCCGGGTGTCCCCAGACACCCTCAGGTGTCCCCCCCAAACCCCCCCAGCCCCTCCCAGGGACCCCCAAACCCGCCCAGTTGTCCCAAAGCCCCCCCCGGGTCCCCCCAAACCCCCCCAGATGTCCCCAAACCCCCCCAGATGTCCCCAAAGCCCCCCCCAGATGTCCCCCCAGCCCCCCAGGTCCCCGCAAACCCCCCCGGGTGTCCCCAAGCCCCCCTGAGTGTCCCCAAAGCCCCCCGGGTGTCCCCAAACCCCCCCGAGTGTCCCCAAAGCCCCCCCAGATGTCCCCAAACCCCCCCCGCGTGTCCCTAAAGCCCCCCCAGATGTCCCCAAGCCCCCCCAGATGTCCCCAAACCCCCCCCGCGTGTCCCTAAAGCCCCCCCAGATGTCCCCAAGCCCCCCAGATGTCCCCAAAGCCCCCCCAGATGTCCCCAAAGCCCCCCCGGGTGTCCCCAAAGCCCCCCCAGGGGTCCCCAAACCCCCCCAGATGTCCCCAAAGCCCCCCCGGGTGTCCCCAAGCCCCCCCGAGTGTCCCCAAGCCCCCCCGGGTCCCCCCAAAGCCCCCCAGATGTCCCCCAGCCCCCCCCAGATGTCCCCCAGCCCCCCCAGATGTCCCCCAGCCCCCCCCAGATGTCCCCAAAGCCCCCCCAGGTCCCCCCAACCCCCCCCCGAGTGTCCCCAAACCCCCCCAGATGTCCCCAAAGCCCCCCCAGGGGCCCCCAAACCCCCCCAGATGTCCCCAAAGCCCCCCCAGTTGTCCTCAGCCCCCCTCCCCAGATGTCCCCCAACCCCCCAGATGTCCCCAAGCCCCCCCAGATGTCCCCCAGCCCCCCCAGATGTCCCCCAGCCCCCCCAGGCCCCCCCAAAGCTCCCCAGGTGTCCCCAAAGCCCCCCCCGGGTCCCCCCAGTTGTCCCCCAGCCCCCCCGGTTGTCCCCAAAGCCCCCCAGCCCCCCCAAACCCCCCGTGCCCCCCAGGCTGTTTCTGCGTGGCCATGGACTCGGGGGTGCGGATCTTCAACGTGGAGCCCCTGATGGAGAAAGGACACCTGGGTGAGAATGGGGACATTGGGGGGACATGGGGACATGGGGACATGGGGACACTGGGGACATTGGGGACACTGGGGACACTGGGGACATGGGGACACTGGGGGACATGGGGACACTGGGGACATTGAGGACACTGGGGGGACATGAGTGAGAGTGGGGACATTGGGGACACCTGGGTGAGGGACATCTGGTGACAGCTGGGACACCTGGGGGACATGGGGACATTGGGGACACCTGGGTGAGGGACATCTGGTGACAGCTGGGACACCTGGGGGGACATGGGGACACTGGGGACATCTGGGTGAGGGCTTGGGGACATTTGGGGACACCTGGGGGAGGGGATGGGGACACCTGGGGACATTGGGGATACTGAGGACACTGGGGACACCAGGGGACATTGGGGGGACATGGGGACACTGGGGACACCTGGGTGAGACTGGGGACACTGGGGACACCTGGGTGAGACTGGGGACAGTGGGGACACCTGGGGACACCTGGGGACACTGGGGACACTGGGGACACCTGGGGACATTGGGGACACCTGGGGGGACACCTGGGTGAGACTGGGGACATGGGGACACTGGGGGGACACCTGGGGGGACATGGGGACACCTGGGGACACCTGGGGACACCTGGGTGAGACTGGGGACACTGGGGGGACATGGGGACATGGGGGGACATGGAGACACTGGGGACACCTGGGGACATTGGGGACACCTGGGGACATTGGGGACACCTGGGTGAGACTGGGGACATGGGGACACTGGGGACATGGGGACACCTGGGGGGACACTGGGGACACTGGGGACATGGGGACACCTGGGTGAGACTGGGGACATTGGGGACATGGGGACATTGGGGACATGGGGACACCTGGGTGAGAATGGGGACATTGGGGACATGGGGACATTGGGGACATGGGGACACCTGGGTGAGACTGGGGACATTGGGGACATTGGGGACATTGGGGACACCTGGGTGAGAGTGGGGACATTGGGGGGACACCTGGGGGGACATTGGGGACACCTGGGTGAGAATGGGGACATTAGGGACACCTGGGGACACCTGGGTGAGACTGGGGGACATTGGGGACATTGGGGACATTGAGGACATGGGGACACCTGGGTGAGACTGGGGACATTGGGGACACCTGGGGACACCTGGTTGGGGGTGTCCCCCTGATTTCGGGGTGCCCCCCCTGATTTGGGGGTCCCCCCGCGGTTTTTGGGGTGCAGACGCGGAGCCGGTGGGCAGCGTGGGGGTGCCCCCCCTGATTTCGGGGTGTCTCCCCGATGTTGGGGTGCCCCCCCTGATTTCGGGGTGTCTCCCCGATGTTGGGGTGCCCCCCCTGATTTCGGGGTCCCCCCGCGTGTTTTTGGGGCGCAGACGCGGAGCAGGTGGGCAGCGTGGGGGTGTCCCCCCGATGTGGGGGTGTCCCCCCGATGTTGGGGTGCCCCCCCTGATTTCGGGGTGCCCCCCGCGTGTTTTTGGGGTGCAGACGCGGAGCAGGTGGGCAGCGTGGGGGTGTGTCCCGTGATTTCGGGGTGCCCCCCCTGATTTCGGGGTCCCCCCGCGTGTTTTTGGGGTGCAGACGCGGAGCAGGTGGGCAGCGTGGGGGTGTCCCCCCGATGTGGGGGTGTCCCCCCTGATTTCGGGGTGTTCCCCCCGATGTGGGGGTGTCTCCTCGATGTGGGGGTGCCCCCCTGATTTGGGGGTCCCCCCGCGTGTTTTGGGGCGCAGACGCGGAGCAGGTGGGCAGCGTGGGGGTGTCCTCTGATGTCGGGGTGTCCCCCCTGATTTGGGGGTCCCCCCGCGTGTTTTGGGGCGCAGATGCAGAGCAGGTGGGCAGCGTGGGGGTGTCCCCTCGATGTGGGGGTGCTCCCCTGATTTGGGGGTCCCCCCGCGTGTTTTTGGGGTGCAGATGCAGAGCAGGTGGGCAGCGTGGGGCTCGTGGAGATGCTGCACCGCTCCAACCTGCTCGCCATCGTGGGCGGCGGCAGCCAGCCCAAGTTCCCCGACGCCTCCGGTGAGACCCCAAAACCGGGAGGGACCCCAAAACCGGGAGGGACCCCCAAACCGGGAGGGACCCCAAAACCGGGAGGGACCCCAAAACCGGGCAGGGACCCCCGATTCACTGAGACACCCCCCGAAACCGGGCAGGGACCCCCAAACCGGGAGGGACCCCAAAACCGGGAGGGACCCCCAAACCGGGCAGGGACCCCATAACCGGGCAGGGACCCCGAAACCGGGCAGGGACCCCCAAAACTGGGCAGGGACCCCCAAAACCGGGCAGGACCCCCAAACCGGGAGGGACCCCCGATTCACTGAGGGCACCCCCAAAACCGGGCAGGGACCCCCAAAACCGGGAGGGACCCCCCGGAAACCGGGCAGGGACCCCCAAACTGGGCAGGGACCCCGAAACCGGGAGGGACCCCGAAACCGGGAGGGACCCCCAAACCGGGCAGGGACCCCAAAACCGGGCAGGGACCCCCAAACCGGGAGGGACCCCCCAAACCGGGCAGGGACCCCCAAAACCGGGGAGGGACCCCAAACCGGGCAGGGACCCCTGATTCACTGAGGGACCCCGAAACTGGGCAGGGACCCCCAAACCGGGAGGGACCCCAAAACCGGGGAGGGACCCCAAAACCAGGCAGGGACCCCCAATTCACTGAGGGCACCCCAAAACCGGGCAAGGACCCCCAAAACCGGGCAGGGACCCCCGAACTGGGCAGGGACCTCGAACCAGGCAGGGACCCCAAAACCGGGAGGGACCCCGAAACCGGGCAGGGACCCCCAAACTGGGCAGGGACCCCGAAACCGGGAGGGACCCCGAACCGGGAGGGACCCCAAACCGGGAGGGACCCCCGAACCGGGAGGGACCCCCGAACCGGGCAGGGACCCCAAAACTGGGAGGGACCCCCAAAACCGGGCAGGGACCCTGCTGGAACCGGGAGGGACCCCCAAACCGGGAGGGACCCCAAAACCGGGAGGGACCCCCCGATTCACTGAGGGCACCCCCAAACCGGGCAGGGACCCCCAAACCGGGCAGGGACCCCCCAATTCATTGAGAGACCCCCGGAACCTGGCAGGGACCCCCGATTCACTGAGGGCACCCCAAAAATGGGGGGGGGATCCCCAAATTCACTGAGGGATCCCCAAAACCCGGGGGGGGGCCCAGAATCGGCTCCTTCCCCGCACCCCCCGGAGGAATCCCAGTGTCGGGGTGTCCCCGTGTCTGTCTGTCTGTCCCCGTGTCTGTCTGTCTGTCTGTCCCTGTCTGCACTGTGGGGGTGTTCCTGGTCCCCATGTCTGTCTGTCTGTCTGTCTGTCTGTCTGTCCCTGTCTGCACTGTGGGGGTGTTCCTGGTCCCCATGTCTGTCTGTCTGTCTGTCTGTCTGTCTGTGCAGTGCTGATCTGGGACGATGCCCGCGAGGGGAAGGACAGGCTGGGGCTGTGCCCATGTCTGTCTGTCTGTCTGTCTGTCTGTCTGTCTGTCTGTCCCCAGTGCTGATCTGGGACGATGCCCGCGAGGGGAAGGACAGGCTGGGGCTGTGCCCATGTCTGTCTGTCTGTCTGTCTGTCTGTCTGTCTGTCTGTCCCCAGTGCTGATCTGGGACGATGCCCGCGAGGGGAAGGACAGGCTGGGGCTGTGCCCATGTCTGTCTGTCTGTCTGTCTGTCTGTCTGTCCCTGTCTGCACTGTGGGGGTGTTCCTGGTCCCCATGTCTGTCTGTCTGTCTGTCTGTCTGTCCGTGCAGTGCTGATCTGGGACGATGCCCGCGAGGGGAAGGACAAGCTGGTGCTGGAGTTCAGCTTCCCCAAACCCGTGCTGGCCGTGCGCATGCGGCACGACAGGTACTGGGAGCACTGGGAGCACTGGGAATGGGACTGGGAATGAGGGAACTGGGGAAACTGGGAATGGGAATGGGAACTGGGGGCACTGGGAATGGGAATGGGGAAACTGGGAATGAGGACTGGGAGGATTGGGGGGGACTGGGAATGGGACTGGGAACTGGGAATGGGAATGGGAAAACTGGGGGGACTGGGAATGAGGACTGGGGAAACTGGGAATGTGACTGGGAGGATTGGGGGGGACTGGGAATGGGACTGGGAATGAGGGAACTGGGGAAACTGGGAATGGGAACTGGGGGCACTGGGGGAACTGGGAATGGGAATGGGAAAACTGGGGGCACTGGGAATGGGAATGGGGAAACTGGGGGGACTGGGGAGACTGGGAATGGGGGAACTGGGAATGGGAATGGGAACTGGGGGCACTGGGAGCACTGGGAGTACTGGGAATGGGAATGGGAACTGGGGGCACTGGGAGCACGGGGGGAACTGGGAATGGGAATGGGAAAACTGGGGGGACTGGGAATGAGGACTGGGGGGACTGGGAACTGGGAATGGGGCTGGGGAGACTGGGAATGGGGCTGGGAACTGGGGGGAACTGGGAATGAGGACTGGGGGAACTGGGAATGGGACTGGGAGGATTGGGGGGGACTGGGAATGGGACTGGGAATGGGGGAACTGGGGAAACTGGGAATGGGAATGGGGAAACTGGGAGGACTGGGAATGAGGACTGGGGGGACTGGGAACTGGGAATGAGAATGGGAATGGGGCTGGGGAGACTGGGAATGGGGCTGGGAACTGGGGGGAACTGGGAATGAGGGAACTGGGGAAACTGGGAATGTGACTGGGAGGATTGGGGGGGACTGGGAATGGGACTGGGAATGGGACTGGGGAAACTGGGAATGGGAATGGGAACTGGGGGCACTGGGAGCACGGGGGGCACTGGGAGCACTGGGGGCACTGGGAATGGGGAAACTGGGAATGGGAATGGGGAAACTGGGGGGACTGGGAATGAGGACTGGGGGAACTGGGAACTGGGAATGGGGCTGGGGAGACTGGGAATGGGGCTGGGAACTGGGGGGAACTGGGAATGAGGACTGGGGGAACTGGGAATGGGGACTGGGGGGATTGGGGGGGACCGGGGGTACTGGGAATGGGACTGGGAATGGGGGAACTGGGGAGACTGGGGGTACTGAGGGGATTGGGAGGGACTGGGGGCACTGGGACGGCACTGGGAGCACTGGGATGGCACTGGGATGGCACTGGGAGCACTGGGACGGCACTGGGAGCACTGGGAGCACTGGGAGCACTGGGACGGCACTGGGATGGCACTGGGAGCACTGGGATGGCACTGGGATGGCACTGGGAGCACTGGGAGCACTGGGAGCACTGGGATGGCACTGGGAGCACTGGGGGTCCCTGGGATGGCACTGGGATGGCACTGGGATAGCACTGGGAGCACTGGGATGGCACTGGGATGGCACTGGGATGGGACTGGGAGCACTGGGATGGCACTGGGATAGCACTGGGAGTACTGGGATGGCACTGGGATGGCACTGGGAGCACTGGGATGGCACTGGGATGGCACTGGGAGCACTGGGAGCACTGGGATGGCACTGGGAGCACTGGGGGTCCCTGGGATGGCACTGGGATGGCACTGGGAGCACTGGGATGGCACTGGGAGCACTGGGGGTCCCTGGGGTGGCACTGGGATGGCACTGGGAGCACTGGGATGGCACTGGGGTGGCACTGGGATGGCACTGGGAGCACTGGGATGGCACTGGGAGCACTGGGAGCACTGGGATGGCACTGGGAGCACTGGGATGGCACTGGGATGGCACTGGGATGGCACTGGGAGTACTGGGATGGCACTGGGATAGCACTGGGATGGCACTGGGAGCACTGGGAGCACTGGGATGGCACTGGGAGCACTGGGATGGCACTGGGAGCACTGGGATGGCACTGGGGGTCCCTGGGGTGGCACTGGGATGGCACTGGGAGCACTGGGAGCACTGGGAGCACTGGGATGGCACTGGGATGGCACTGGGAGCACTGGGATGGCACTGGATGGCACTGGGATGGCACTGGGATGGCACTGGGAGCACTGGGATGGCACTGGGAGCACTGGGAGTGCTGGGAAAGCACTGGGGGGTCCCTGGGACGGCACTGGGATGGCACTGGGATGGCACTGGGAGCACTGGGATGGCACTGGTTGAACTGGGATGGCACTGGGATGGCATTGGGAGCACTGGGATGGCACTGGGATGGCACTGGTTGAACTGGGATGGCACTGGTTGAACTGGGAGGGCACTGGTTGAACTGGGATGGCACTGGTTGAACTGGGACGGCACTGGTTGAACTGGGACGGCACTGGGATGGCACTGGTTGAACTGGACGGCACTGGTTGAACTGGGATGGCACTGGTTGAACTGGGACGGCACTGGTTGAACTGGTTGAACTGGGACGGCACTGGGGCGGTACTGGTTGAACTGGTTGAACTGGTTGAACTGGGACGGCACTGGTTGAACTGGTTGAACTGGTTGAACTGGTTGAACTGGTTGAACTGGTTGAACTGGGAGGGCACTGGTTGAACTGGTTGAACTGGTTGAACTGGTTGAACTGGTTGAACTGGTTGAACTGGGAGGGCACTGGTTGAACTGGTTGAACTGGTTGAACTGGTTGAACTGGGAGGGGCACTGGTTGAACTGGTTGAACTGGTTGAACTGGTTGAACTGGTTGAACTGGGTTGAACTGGTTGAACTGGTTGAACTGGTTGAACTGGTTGAACTGGTTGAACTGGTTGAACTGGTTGCACTGGTTGAACTGGTTTCCCTGCCCAGGCTGGTGGTGGCCCTGCAGAGCCGGCTCTACGTCTTCTCCTTCCCCCAGCGGCCCAGCAAGCTCTTCGAGTTCGACACCCGCGACAACCCCAAAGGTGGGGGGCACCCCAAAAAACTGCGGGGGGACCCCAAAAACTGTGGGGAGACCCCAAAAACTGCGGGGGGGACCCCAAAACCTGCAGGGGGACCCCAAAAACTGCAGGGGGACCCCAAAAACTGCAGGGGCACCCCAAAAACTGCGGGGGGGACCCCAAAAAATGCGGGGGGGACCCCAAAAAATGCGGGGGGACCCCAAAAACTGCAGGGGGACCCCAAAAACTGCGGGGGGACCCCAAAAACCTGCAGGGGGACCCCAAAAAGCGGGGGGGGACCCCAAAAACTGCAGGGGGACCCCAAAAGCTGGGGGGGACCCCAAAAACCGCAGGGGGACCCCAAAACCTGTGGGGAGACCCCAAAAACTGCAGGGGGACCCCAAAACCTGCAGGGGGACCCCAAAAGCGGGGGGGGGACCCCAAAAACTGCAGGGGGACCCCAAAAACTGCAGGGGGACCCCAAAACCTGTGGGAAGACCCCAAAAGCTGGGGGGGGACCCCAAAAACTGCGGGGGGACCCCAAAACCTGTGGGGAGACCCCAAAAACCGCAGGGGGACCCCAAAAACTGCGGGGGGGACCCCAAAACCTGTGGGAAGACCCCAAAAAGCTGGGGGGGGACCCCAAAAACTGCGGGGGGACCCCAAAAACTGCAGGGGGACCCCAAAAAACTGCAGGGGGACCCCAAAAACTGTGGGGAAGACCCCAAAAACTGCAGGGGGACCCCAAAAGCTGGGGGGGACCCCAAAAACTGCAGGGGGACCCCAAAAGCTGGGGGGGACCCCAAAAACTGCAGGGGGACCCCAAAACCTGTGGGAAGACCCCAAAAACTGCAGGGGGACCCCCAAAACCTGTGGGGAGACCCCAAAAACTGCAGGGGGACCCCAAAAACCTGCAGGGGGACCCCAAAAACTGCGGGGGGGACCCCAAAAACTGTGGGAAGACCCCAAAAACTGCAGGGGGACCCCAAAACCTGTGGGGAGACCCCAAAAACTACAGGGGGACCCCAAAACCTGTGGGGAGACCCCAAAACCTGCAGGGGGACCCCAAAAACTGCAGGGGGACCCCAAAAGCTGGGGGGGACCCCAAAAACTGCGGGGGGACCCCCAAAAACTGCAGGGGGACCCCAAAAACCGCAGGGGGACCCCCAAAACTGCAGGGGGACCCCAAAAACTGTGGGAAGACCCCAAAAACTGCAGGGGGACCCCAAAAGCTGTGGGGAGACCCCAAAACCTGTGGGAAGACCCCAAAAACTGCGGGGGGACCCCAAAAACTGCAGGGGGACCCCAAAAACTGCGGGGGGACCCCAAAACCTGCAGGGGGACCCCAAAAAACAGCAGGGGGACCCCAAAAACTGCAGGGGGGACTCCAAAACCTGCAGGGGGACTCCAAAAACTGTGGGAAGACCCCAAAAGCTGGGGGGGACCCCAAAAACTGCGGGGGGACCCCAAAAACTGCAGGGGGACCCCAAAACCTGTGGGGAGACCCCAAAAACTGCGGGGAGACCCCAAAACCTGCAGGAGGACCCCAAAAACTGCAGGGGGACCCCAAAACCTGCGGGGGGACCCCAAAAACTGCAGGGGGACCCCAAAAGCTGGGGGGGACCCAAAAACCGCAGGGGGACCCCAAAAACTGCAGGGGGACCCCAAAACTGCGGGGGGACCCCAAAAACTGCAGGGGGACCCCAAAACCTGCAGGGGGACCCCAAAAACCGCAGGGGGACCCCAAAAACTGTGGGAAGACCCCAAAAACTGCAGGGGGACCCCAAAACCTGTGGGAAGACCCCAAAAACTGCAGGGGGACCCCAAAAACTGCAGGGAAGACCCCAAAACCTGTGGGAAAGACCCCAAAAACTGCAGGGGGACCCCAAAAACCGCAGGGGGACCCCAAAAACTGCAGGGGGACCCCAAAAGCTGGGGGGGACCCCAAAAACTGCAGGGGGACCCCAAAAACCGCAGGGGGACCCCAAAACCTGTGGGGAGACCCCAAAAACTGCAGGGGGACCCCAAAAACTGCAGGGGGGACCCCAAAACCTGTGGGGAGACCCCAAAAACTGCAGGAGGACCCCAAAAACTGCAGGGGGACCCCAAAAGCTGTGGGGAGACCCCAAAAACTGCAGGGGGACCCCAAAAACTGCGGGGGACCCCAAAACCTGTGGGGAGACCCCAAAAGCTGGGGGGGACCCCAAAAAGCTGGGGGGGACCCCAAAACCTGTGGGAAGACCCCAAAAACTGGGGGGGGACCCCAAAACCTGCAGGGGGACCCCAAACCTGGGGTCCCCAATGTCCAGGGGGATTTTGGGGTCCCCGATGTCATGGGGGGATTTTGGGGTCCCCATTGTCATGGGTGATTTTGGGGTCCTCAATGTTCAGGGGGATTTTGGGGTCCCCAATGTCCTGGGTGGGGATTTTGGGGTCCCCAATGTCCTGTGTGGTGATTTTGGGGTCCCCAATGTCATGGGGTGATTTTGGGGTCCCCATTGTCCAGGAGGGTTTTTGGGGTCCCCAGTGTCCTGAAGGGTTTTTGGGGTCCCCAATGTCCAGGGGGATTTTGGGGTCCCCAATGTCCTGGGGGTGATTTTGGGGTCCCCAATGTCATGGGGTGATTTTGGGGTCCCCAGTGTCATGGGGTGATTTTGGGGTCCCCAATGTCCAGGGGGTGATTTTGGGGTCCCCAATGCCCAGGGGGATTTTGGGGTCCCCATTGTCCAGGGGGTGATTTTGGGGTCCCCAATGCCCAGGGGGATTTTGGGGTCCCCAATGTCCTGAAGGGTTTTTGGGGTCCCACTGGCTCAGTATTTTTTGGGGTCCCTGATGTTCTGGGGGTGATTTTGGGGTCCCTTCTGTCCTGGGGGATTTTGGGGTCCCCATTGTTCAGGGGGATTTTGGGGTCCCCAATGTCATGGGGTGATTTTGGGGTCCCCATTGTCCAGGGGGATTTTGGGGTCCCCAATGTCATGGTGGGGATTTTGGGGTCCCCAATGTCCTGGGTGGGATTTTTGGGGTCCCCAATGTCATGGGGGTGATTTTGGGGTCCCCAATGTCCAGGGGGATTTTGGGGTCCCCAATGTCATGGGGGTGATTTTGGGGTCCCCATTGTCCAGGGGGATTTTGGGGTCCCCAATGTCCTGGGGGTGATTTTGGGGTCCCCATTGTCCAGGGGGATTTTGGGGTCCCCAATGTCATGGGGGTGATTTTGGGGTCCCCAGTGTCCAGGGGGATTTTGGGGTCCCCAGTGTCCAGGGGGTGATTTTGGGGTCCCTGCTGTCTGGGGGTTTTTGGGGTCCCCAATGTCATGGGGTGATTTTGGGGTCCCCAGTGTCCTGAAGGGTTTTTGGGGTCCCACTAGCTCAGTATTTTTGGGGTCCCTGATGTTCTGGGGGGGATTTTGGGGTCCCCAATGTCCAGGGGGATTTTGGGGTCCCCATTGTCCAGGGGGATTTTGGGGTCCCCAGTGTCCAGGGGGATTTTGGGGTCCCCAATGTCATGGGGTGATTTTGGGGTCCCCAGTGTCCAGGGGGATTTTGGGGTCCCCAATGTCATGGGGGTGATTTTGGGGTCCCCAATGTCATGGGGGATTTTGGGGTCCCCAATGTCCTGGGGGGGATTTTGGGGTCCCCAATGTCCAGGGGGATTTTGGGGTCCCCAATGTCATGGGGGGTTTTTGGGGTCCCCAATGTCCTGGAGTGATTTTGGGGTCCCCAATGTCCAGGGGGATTTTGGGGTCCCCAATGTCATGGGAGTGATTTTGGGGTCCCCAATGTCCAGGGGGATTTTGGGGTCCCCAGTGTCCAGGGGGATTTTGGGGTCCCCAATGTCCTGTGGGGGTTTTTGGGGTCCCCAATGTCCCGGGGGATTTTGGGGTCCCCAGTGTCCAGGGGGATTTTGGGGTCCCCAATGTCATGGGGGGATTTTGGGGTCCCCAATGTCCAGGGGGATTTTGGGGTCCCCAATGTCATGGGGGTGATTTTGGGGTCCCCAATGTCATGGGGGATTTTGGGGTCCCCAATGTCCAGGGGGTGATTTTGGGGTCCCTTCTGTCCTGTGGGGGTTTTGGGGTCCCCAATGTCATGGGGGTGATTTTGGGGTCCCCAATGTCATGGGGGATTTTGGGGTCTCCAATGTCCAGGGGGATTTTGGGGTCCCCAATGTCATGGGGTGATTTTGGGGTCCCCAATGTCATGGGGTGATTTTGGGGTCCCCAATGTCCAGGGGGATTTTGGCCAATGTCCTGGGTGGGGATTTTGGGGTCCCCAATGTCCAGGGGGATTTTGGGGTCCCCAGTGTCCAGGGGGATTTTGGGGGTCCCCAATGTCCTGGGTGGGGATTTTGGGGTTCTCAATGTCCTGGGTGGGGATTTTGGGGTCCCCAATGTCATGGGGGTGATTTTGGGGTCCCCAATGTCATGAGGGATTTTGGGGTCCCCATTGTCCAGGGGGATTTTGGGGTCCTCAATGTCATGAGGGATTTTGGGGTCCCCAGTGTCCAGGGGGATTTTGGGGTCCTCAATGTCATGGGGGGGATTTTGGGGTCCCCAGTGTCCAGGGGGATTTTGGGGTCCCCAATGTCATGGGGGGGATTTTGGGGTCCCCAATGTCCAGGGGGATTTTGGGGTCCCCAATGTCATGGGGGGGATTTTGGGGTCCCCAATGTCCTGGGTGGGGATTTTGGGGTCCCCAGTGTCCAGGGGTTTTTGGGGTCCCCGATTTCCTGGGGGGATTTTTGGCATCCCCACTTCTCTGTGATGTTTTTGGGGTTCCCCCTGTCCAGGAGGGTTTTTGGGGTCCCCGATGTCCTGGGGTTTTTTTTGGGGGGTCCCTGCTGTCCCGGGGGTGGTTTTGGGGTGCTGTGGGTGTTTTTGGGGTGTCACCGTGTCCCCGCTGTCCCGGGGGTGTTTTTGGGGTGCTGTGGGTGTTTTTGGGGTGCTGTGGGTGATTTTGGGGTGTTTTTGGGGTGCTGTGGGTGTTTTTGGGGTGCTGTGGGTGTTTTTGGGGTGGTTTTGGGTGATTTTGGGGTGTCACCGTGTCCCCGTTGTCCCGGGGGTGGTTTGGGGGTGTTTTTGGGGTGCTGTGGGTGATTTTGGGGTGCTGTGGGTGTTTTGGGGTGCTGTGGGTGTTTTTGGGGTGCTGTGGGTGATTTCGGGGTGTTTTGGGGTGCTGTGGGTGTTTTGGGGTGTTTTGGGGGTGCTGTGGGTGTTTTTGGGTGTTTTGGGGTGCTGTGGGTGATTTCGGGGTGTTTTTGGGGTGCTGTGGGTGATTTTGGGGTGTTTTTGGGGTGTGTTTTTGGGGTGTTTTTGGGGTGTTTTTGGGGTGTTTTTGGGGTGCCGTGGGTGATTTCGGGGTGCTGTCACCCTGTCCCCGCAGGGATCGTGGATCTGTGTCCCAGCGTGGAGCGCGCCCTGCTCGTGTTCCCGGGACACAAATGCGGCAGCCTGCAGCTGGTGGTGAGCGGGGCGGGAACTGGGGAAACTGGGAGCACTGGGAGGGACTGGGAGGGACTGGGAGCACTGGGAGGGACTGGGGGGGACTGGGAGGGAGTGGGGGAACTGGGGAACTGGGGAAACTGGGAGGGACTGGGGAACTGGGAGGGACTGGGGAACTGGGGGCACTGGGGAGCACTGGGATTGTACTGGTGTGCACTGGGGTGTACTGGGGGTGTACATTGTGTGCACTGGGGTGTACTGGTGTGACACTGGGGTGTACTGGGGTTGTACTGGGGAGCACTGGTGTGCACTGGGGTGTACTGGGGTGACACTGGGGTGTACTGGTGTGCACTGGGGTTGTACTGGTGTGCACTGGGGAGCACTGGTGTGCACTGGGGTTGTACTGGTGCCACCCTGGTGGCACTGGTCCCACCCTGGTGGCACTGGGGTTGTACTGGTGTGCACTGTGGCTGTACTGGGGAGCACTGGGGTTGTACTGGGTGGCACTGGGGTTGTACTGGGTGGCACTGGGGTGGCACTGGGGTGGCACTGGTTCCACCCTGGTGGCACTGGGGTTGTACTGGTCCCACCCTGGTGGCACTGGTCCCACCCTGGTGGCACTGGTCCCACACTGGTGGCACTGGTCCCACACTGGTCCCACACCGGTGGCACTGGTCCCACACTGGTCCCACACTGGTGGCACTGGGGTTGTACTGGTGGCACTGGTCCCACCCTGGTGGCACTGGGGTTGTACTGGTCCCACCCTGGTGGCACTGGTGCCACACTGGTCCCACCCTGGTGGCACTGGTCCCACACTGGTGGCACTGGTCCCACCCTGGTGACACTGGTGCCACACTGGTGGCACTGGTCCCACCCTGGTGGCACTGGGGTTGTACTGGGTGGCACTGGGGGTGTACTGGTCCCACCCTGGTGGCCCCGGTCCCACCCTGGTGGCACTGGTCCCACACTGGTGGCACTGGTCCCACCCTGGTGGCACTGGTCCCACACTGGTGGCACTGGGGTTGCACTGGGTGGCACTGGTCCCACACTGGTCCCACACTGGTGGCACTGGTCCCACACTGGTGGCACTGGTCCCATCCCACACTGGTGGCTCTGGTCCCACACTGGTGGCACCGGTCCCACCCTGGTGGCACTGGGGTTGCACTGGTCCCACACTGGTGGCACTGGTCCCACACTGGTGGCACTGGGGTTGTACTGGGTGGCACTGGGGTTGCACTGGTCCCACACTGGTGGCACTGGTCCCACCCTGGTGGCACCGGTCCCACCCTGTCCCTCTGCCTGGACCTGGGCTGCACTGTGGCTGTACTGGGGAGCACTGGGGTTGTACTGGGTGGCACTGGTCCCACACTGGTCCCACCCTGGTGGCACTGGGGTTGCACTGGGTGGCACTGGGGTGGCACTGGTCCCACACTGGTGGCACTGGTCCCACCCTGGTGGCACCGGTCCCAGCCCCGTCCCCTCTGCCAGGACCTGGGCTGCACTGTGGCTGTACTGGGGAGCACTGGGGTTGTCCTGGGTGGCACTGGGGTGGCACTGGTCCCACACTGGTGGCACTGGTCCCACACTGGTGGCACTGGTCCCACCCTGGTGGCACTGGGGTTGTACTGGTCCCACACTGGTGGCACTGGTCCCATCCCACACTGGTGGCACTGGTCCCACACTGGTGGCACTGGTCCCACACTGGTCCCACACTGGTGTCACTGGTGGTCCCACACTGGTGGCACTGGTCCCATCCCACACTGGTGGCACTGGTCCCACACTGGTGGCACTGGTCCCACACTGGTCCCACACTGGTGTCACTGGTCCCACCCTGGTGGCACTGGTCCCACACTGGTGGCACTGGTCCCCACACTGGTGGCACTGGTCCCACACTGGTCCCACATCGGTCCCACCCTGGTGGCACTGGTCCCACACTGGTGGCACCGGTCCCACCCCTGGTGGCACTGGTCCCAGCCCTGTCCCCTCTGTCCAGGACCTGGGCTGCCACCGTGGCTGTACTGGGGAGCACTGGGGTTGCACTGGGTGGCACTGGGGTGGCACTGGTCCCACACTGGTGGCACCGGTCCCACCCTGTCCCCCCTCCCAGGACCTGGGCTCGGCCAAGCCGGGCACGTCCTCAGCCCCGGTGACGATCAACGCGCACCAGAGCGAGGTTGGGCTGCGCCGCCCTGAGCCCCACGGGCACCCTGGTGGCCTCGGCCTCGCGCCGGGGGACGCTGATCCGGCTCTTCTGCACCCAGAGCCGCGCCCGCCTGCTGGAGCTGCGCCGCGGCACCGACCCCGCCACGCTCTACTGGTGGGGCTGGGGGCACTGGGGGGACTGGGGGGACTGGGGGGCAATGGGGGGACTGGGGGGACTGGGGGGGCTGGGGGCACTGGGCAGGGCTGGAGCTGCGCCGCGGCACCGACCCCCGCCACGCTCTACTGGTGGGAATGGGGGCACTGGGGGGACTGGGGGCACTGGGGGGGACTGGGGACAATGGGGGCAATGGGAGGGACTGGGGGGACTGGGGCTGGGGCTCGGACTGACCCCGCCATGCTCTACTGGTGGGGCTGGGGGCACTGGGGGGACTTGGGGGGGGCTGGGGGGACTGGGAGGGCTGGGAGGGACTGGGGGGGCTGGGGATAATGGAGGGGCAATGGGGGGACTGGGAGGGACTGGGAGGGACTGGGAGGGACTGGGGACAATGGGGGCAATGGGGGCAATGGGGGCAATGGGAGGGACTGGGGCTGGAGCTGCGCCGCGGCACCGACCCCGCCACGCTCTACTGGTGGGGCTGGGGGCACTGGGGGGACTGGGAGGGACTGGGGGCAGTGGGAGGGACTGGGGGGACTGGGAGGGACTGGGGGCAATGGGGACACTGGGAGGGACTGGGGGGCACTGGGGGGACTGGGGGGACTGGGAGGGGACTGGGGGCAATGGGGACACTGGGGGCCAATGGGCAGGGCTGGAGCTGCGCCGCGGCACCGACCCCGCCACGCTCTACTGGTGGGACTGGGGGCACTGGGGGGACTGGGGGCACTGGGGGGACTGGGAGGGACTGGGGGGACTGGGAGGGACTGGGGGCAATGGGGGCACTGGGAGGGACTGGGAGGGACTGGGAGAGACTGGGGACAATGGGGGGACCTGGGGGCACTGGGGGGACTGGGAGCACTGGGGGGGACTGGGGGGGGCTGGGGGCAATGGGGGGGGACTGGGGGGACTGGGGGGACTGGGAGGGACTGGGGCTGACCCTGCCATGCTCTACTGGTGGGACTGGGGGCGCTGGGAGGGACTGGGGGCACTGGGAGGGACTGGGGGCAATGGGGGCAATGGGAGGGGACTGGGGCTGGGGCTCAGACTGACCCCCGCCATGCTCTACTGGTGGGACTGGGGGCACTGGGGGGCACTGGGAGCACTGGGAGGGGACTGGGAGGGACTGGGGACAATGGGGACAATGGGGGGCAATGGGAGGGACTGGGAGCAATGGGGGCAATGGGGCTGACCCCATCACGCTCTACTGGTGGGACTGGGGGCGCTGGGAGCACTGGGGGGGACTGGGGGCAATGGGGGCAATGGGGCCGACCCCACCATGCTCTACTGGGACTGGGGGCACTGGGAGGGACTGGGGACAATGGTGGGGGGACTGGGGGGACTGGGGCTGGGGCTCGGACTGACCCCGCCACGCTGTACTGGTTGCCACTGGGAGCACTGGGAGGGACTGGGGACACTGGGGCCAATGGGCAGGGCTGGAGCTGAGCCCCGTCACCGACCCCGCCACACTCTACTGGTGGACTGGGGGCGCTGGGAGGGACTGGGAGAGACCTGGGACCAACCCTGCCACGCTCTGCTGGTGGGACTGGGAGGACTGGGAGCACTGGGGGCAATGGGGCTGGGGCTGGGACCCATCCTGCCACGCTCTACTGGTGGGACTGGGAGCACTGGGAGGGACTGGGAGCACTGGGAGGGACTGGGAGCCTCAGGTGCTGCCCTCTGCACAGACCCTGCCCCGCTGTACTGGGAGCACTGGGAGCACTGGGAGGGGCTGCAGTTGCACCCGAGCCTTGGGGGGACCCCTCCCAAGCCCGATTTTGGGGTGCTGCCCCTCCCTGCTCAGTTTTAGGGTCCCCCAGCCCCACTGGGAGGGACTGGGGGCCATCTGGGGGACCCCCGGCCGGGTTTTGGGGGTGTCCCCCCAGCCCTGACAGGGTTTCGGGGTGTCCCCCATACCTGACGGGGGTTTGGGGGGATTTTGGGGTGTCCCCCATCCCTAACGGGATTTTGGGGGTGTTCCCTGATTCTGACAGGGTTTTGGGGTGTCCCCAGCCCTGACGGGGGTTTGGGGGGATTTTGGGGTGTCCCCCAATCCTGACGGGGGTTTTGGGGTGCCCCCCAATCCTGACGAGGTTTTAGGGAGGTTTTGGGGTGTCTCCCCATCCCTTAACGGGATTTTGGGGTGTTCCCTGATTCCTGACGGGGTTTTGTGTTGCCCCCCAATCCTGACGGGGTTTTAGGGAGGTTTTGGGATGCCCCCCAGCCCTGACGGGGGTTTGGGGGGATTTTGGGGTGTCCCCCATCCCTGACGGGGGTTTGGGGGTGGTGTCCCCCCAGCCCTGACGGGGTTTTGGGGTTCCCCTTGATCTTGGATGGGGTTTTTGGGGGTCCCTGACGCTGTTTTGGGGTCCCCAGCCCTGTTGGGGGTTTAGGGAGGTTTTGGGGTCCCCCTTGATCTCGGATGAGGTTTTGGGGTGTCCCCCAAGCCCTGACGGGGTTTTCGGGGTGTCTCTTGATCCTCGGATGGGGTTCGGGGGGTCTCTGACCTTGTTTTGGGGTCCCCAGCCCTGTTGGGGTTTTCAGGGAGGTTTTGGGGTGTCTCTTGATCTCGGATGGGGTTTCGGGGGTCCCTGACGTTGTTTTGGGGTGTCCCCCCAGCCCTGACAGGGTTTTGGGGTGTCTCTTGATCTCGGATGGGGTTTTGGGGTGTCCCCCCTGCCCTGACAGGGTTTTGGGGTCCCCCTTGATCTCGGATGGGGTTTTGGGGGGTCCCTGACGTTGTTTTGGGGTCCCCAGCCCTGTTGGGGTTTTAGGGAGGTTTTGGGGTCCCCCTTGATCTCGGATGGGGTTTTGGGGGTCCCTGACGCTGTTTTTGGGGGTCCCCAGCCTGGCCTTCAAGCCCCGACTGCTCCTTCCTGTGCGCGGGCCAGCGACAAAGGCACCGGGCACGTCTTCGCCCTGCGGGACACGCGGCTCAACCGGCGCTCGGCGTGAGTGGGGGGACAGGGGGGGTCCCCAAAACCCCCCGAGCCCCCCCCGAGCCCCCCCCTGAGCCCTGTGCTGCCCCCCTGGCCAGGCTGGCGCGGGTGGGCAAGGTGGGCCCGGGTGCTGGGCCCCTACGTGGAGTCCCCAGTGGTCGCTGGCGAGTTTCACCGTGCCGGCCGAGGCGCCCCGGGGGTGCGCCTTCGGCAGGGCCGGCCGCAGCCCCAGCTCGGTCATCGGTGAGTGGAACTGCCCAGAACTGCCCCGAAACTGCCCAAAACATGCCCCAGAAACTGCCCAAAAAACTGCCCAAAAACTGCCCCAGAACTGCCCCAGCAACTGCCCAGAAAGTGCCCAAAAACTGCCCCAGAAACTGCCCAAAACCAGCCCCCAAAAACAGCCCCAGCTCCGTCATCGGTGAGTGGAAACTGCCCAGAACTGCCCCAAAAACTGCCCAAAAACTGCCCCCAAAAACACACCCAAAAAACAGCCCCCAAAAACCAGCCCCAGCTCCGTCATCGGTGAGTGGAACTGCCCAAAAACTGCCCAGAAACTGCCCAAAAACTGCCCCGAAAACTGCCCAGAAACTGCCCAGAAACTGCCCAAAAAACTGCCCCCAGAAACTGCCCCAGAAACTGCCCAAGAAACTGCCCCAAAAATTGCCCCAGAAACTGCCCAAAAACTGCCCAAAAACTGCCCCAGAAACTGCCCCAAAACTGCCCAAAAACTGCCCCAGAAACTGCCAAAAACTGCCCAAAAACTGCCCAAAAACTGCCCCAGAAACTGCCCAGAAACTGCCCAAAACTGCCCCCGAAACCAGCCCAAACACACCCAAGAAACAGCCCCAGCTCTGTCATTGGTGAGTGCCAAACTGCCCAGAAACTGCCCCAAAACTGCCCAGAAACACCCCAAACACACCCCAAACACACCCCCAAAACTGCCCAAAAAAACCCCAGAAACAGCCCCAGCTCCGTCATCAGTGAGTGCCAGAACAGCCCCCAAAAAAACAGCCTAAAAACTGCCCCAGAAACAGCCCAAAACCAGCCCCAGAACCACACCAAACCAGCCCCAGCTCCATCATTGGGGAGTCCCAAAACAGCCCAAAACAACCTAAAAACTGCCCCAAACCACCCCAAAACCAGCCCCAGAAACTGGCCCAAACCAGCCCCAGAAATCGCCCAGAAACAGCCCCAAAACCAGCCCCAGCTCTGTCATCGGCGAGTGCCAAAACCAGACCCCAAATAACACACCTGAACACCCCAAAACCAGCCCCCAAAACCAGCCCAAACACACCCCAAAACCAGCCCCAGCTCCGTCATCGGTGAGTGCCAGACAGCCCAGAAAACTGCCCCAAAACTGCCCCCAAAACAGCCCATAACACACCCAAAAAAACTGCCCCAGCTCTGTCATCCAGTGAGTGCCAAACAGGACCCCCAAAACAGCCTAAAAACTGCCCAGAAAAAGGCCAAACACACCCCAAAACTGCCCAGAAACACCCCAGAAAACAGCCCCAGCTCCGTCATCAGTGAGTGCCAAAACAGCCCCCCAAAAACAGCCCAGAAACTGCCCAGAAACTGCCCCAGAAACTGCCCCAGAAACAGCCCAAAAACAGCCCCAGAACCACACCAAAACCAGCCCCAGCTCCATCATTGGGGAGTGCCAAAACAGCCCCAAAACAACCTAAAAACTGCCCAAAACCAGCCCAAAACCAGCCCCAGAAACTGCCCAAAACAGCCCCCAGAAATCGCCCAGAAACAGCCCCCAAAACCAGCCCCAGCTCTGTCATCAGTGAGTGCCAAAACAGACCCCCAAATAACACACCTG
>JBBFKN010000417.1:0-29720 GCA_039654755.1 Calcarius lapponicus | reverse complement strand
TCCTGACCATCATGTGCTATGACCGCTACGTGTCCATCTGCAAACCCCTGCACTACGGGACCCTCCTGGGCAGCAGAGCTTGTGCCCACATGGCAGCAGCTGCCTGGGCCAGTGCCTTTCTCACTGCTCTCATGCACACAGCCAATACATTTTCCCTGCCCCTGTGCCATGGCAGTGTCCTGGGCCAGTTCTTCTGTGAACTCCCACAGATACTCAAGCTCTCCTGCTCACACTCCAAGCTCAGGGAACTTGGGCTTCTTTCTGTTAGTTCTTCTTTATCATTGTGTTGTTTTGTGTTCATTGTTTTCTCCTATGTGAAGATCTTCAGGGCTGTGCTGAGGATCCCCTCTGAGCAGGGACGGCACAAAGCCTTTTCCACCTGCCTCCCTCACCTGGCTGTGCTCTCTCTGTTTCTCAGCACAGCAGTGTTTGCCTACTTGAAGCCCCCCTCCCTGTCCTCCCCATCCCTGGATCTGGCCCTGTCAGTTCTGTACTCAGTGGTGCCTCCAGTCCTGAACCCCCTCATCTACAGCCTGAGGAACCAGGAGCTCAAGGCTGCAGTGTGGAGACTGATGACTGGAAAATTTCAGAAGCATTAAACTGTTGGGCAATTTCTGAAAATCACTTGTAATAAAAGTCATATTTGATACTTCTTCTTGGTTTCAATTTAGATTTTCTTTACCTTTGTTTTACTTTTTTCCTGTTGTCCACAAAGAAATGTCATTGTTTGTGCAACTGGTCATTTTGTTTGTCTGCACCTTCCCTGTGGCCACACACTGTGTCAAAGAGGGGCTGCACTCTTGGTGCCTTTAAATGAAATTATGATCTCTCCCAACAAAGTTTTCTGCAGAAAACTGCAGAATTTTTCTGCCCTCTTGTTGCCTTCTCTGCAACTGCAGCAGCGATGTCTGTGTGCAGAGCTGGGGCAGATCAGTGCTGGCCCAGCAGCTGTGCCCAGCAGCAGCAGCAGCACTTGGTGTTGCCAGTGCTGCTGCCGTGGCCCTGCCCCGCTGCCCTGCTGGCCCTGGTGTTGCTGCAGGGCCTGAGTGCTCTCGGGGCCGGGCACAGCCCTGGGGGTGGCAGTGCCGGGGCTGCAGCAGGGACAGGCCATGGGCACTGCTGGGGCAGCGCTGACGCCTCAGCCCAGGCCCTGGGGGCTCCAGGCTCCTTGCCCAGGCTCTCTCAAGAACACGGCCAGGCCAATGCTCAGCACAGAAACCCCTGTGAGCAGCCCCAGGCTGGCCGTGGGCAGACTGGGGGCAAAACAGCATGGCTGGGGCTCTGCAAGGGCCCTGGGGCAGACGGGAAGGAGCAGCAGAGCAGGGGCTGATCCATCCCCAGGGTGCTGCAGAGCCCAGGGCAGCGTCCCAGAGCGTCCCGATGGAGCTGCCAACAACATCCCCCCTCTGCAGCCCTGGCCTCTCCCCCAGCTCACACAGGTGCCCCATCCTTGCAGGCGCAGCCACGGCAGCACTGGCTCAGCAGCCCCTGTTTGCATTGCACACAGCAGGCGGGAGCAACCCCATGCTGTTGCTGTGGGGACATGAACCTGAGGGAGCACAAATGCCATCAGCCCCTGGGGCCAGCAAGGGCTGGGGGACATCAGGGAAACCACTCAGCTTTGTCCTGGCCTCTGCAGTCAGCCAGAAAGTTTGTTCCCATCAGCTGGGAGTTTCCTGTGCCACTGCAGATGCTGTTGCTCAGAGCCAGGGCTGCCTGGCAGCCACCCCCAAACTGCCCTCAGCATTTCCTTGGCTTCACCTTTGCTTTCTTTACTCTTCCTCATACAAATTTCTTCCTCTTGCCCAGGCCTGTTCCCTCCCCTGCAAACAGCCCATCCCTGTTTGCCCCTTTCCTCTCTGGCCCCACTCCCCATTTCAGTTCCTGACTTGGCCCCATGGGAACGTCCCTTGGGCAGCAGGATCATCCTACAAGGGCTGCAGGAATTGTCTGCAGGCTCCTGCAGTTCCTGGTGCTGCTCCCTTGCCAGAGGCACCCCAGGCCAGGGGGGCACATCTGGGCTGCTGTGTCTGCCTCTGGGGCTCCCTGTTCTGGGCAATGAGGAGGAGCTGCAGAGGCTCTGCAGGACTGACAGGATGGGCTTTGGGGCTGGCAGGAGAAGCTGAGGGACCTGGGCTGCTGGAGCTGCTGAAGAGGAGGCCCAGGGCTCATCCTGCAACTGCTCCAAGGGTGGTTCCAGAGAATCCCAGAATCAGCAAGGTTGGAAAAGACCTTGGAGATCATCAAGTCCAACCTGTGCCCTGACACTGAGCCTCCTCTTCTCCAGGATAAACAACCCAGCTCCCTCAGCCACTCCTCACAGGACTTGTGCTCCAGACCCCTCCACAGCCTTGTTGCCCTTCTCTGGACACGCTCCAGCCCCTCTGTGTGCTTCCTAAATTGAAGCCCACAGGGGAAGAATCCCTGCCCTGCTCCTGCTGGCCACACCGTTCCTGATCCAGGCCAGGAGCCATTGGCCTTCTTGCCCACCTGGGCACACTGCTGGCTCCTGTCCAGCCTGCTGTCCATCAGTCCCTGCAGGTCCCTTTCTGCCTGGCTGCTCTCCAGCCACTCTGTCCCCAGCCTGTAGTGCTGCAGGGGTTGTTGTGGCCAAAGTGCAGGACCCGGCACTTGGACTTGTTAAACCTCACCTTGCTGGATTTGGGCCCTGGATCCAGCCTGTCCTGGGCCCTGTGCAGAGCCCTCCTACCCTCCAGCAGATCCACACTCCCAGCCAACTTGGTGTCACCACAGTTCCATGAGGCCCCAGAGTGTCCCAATGGTCTCCATGATTCCATGAGGCCTCCTAGTGCCACAAAGTCCCTTTGGTTCCATGGAATTGGGATGCAGGGTAGGACAAAGAAAGTATGAACTATAAATATCATAAACAGACGCTATTATCTTTGTAAACGCCCTAAAAATCTTTTATCAACAAGGCCAGCACAACAGCTATTCTAATCCGTACCCCTCTACTGTAAAAATTACGTTTTTATAGACAATATTCTTAGTGACTAGAAAGGTATTATAACCTCAAAAAGGTCTAGAGCTCAGAGACACATGAAGGCTTCTACTTTAAAAGACATTACAAATTCAAGCAGCGTTGCTACTATTGACTGCTTTAACTTACTAAAGAGCGAGCACAACTAACACACAATCAATAAGAGCTTTTTTCCACCTTCTTGACCACATGTTGGGTACCACTAGATGTATTTGTCTAGGTTTAGAGCAAATTTGGGAGAGAATCTTTCAAAGGAGCTCCGGTAGGAAAGCAGATTCAATCAGCCCTTCCCTCCACCTGGTCCAGGAGAAAATATCTCCTTGGAGAAAGGTGGAAAAAGCCTGTTTATTAAACAATAAAATCTAAACAATATCAAACAATAAGATCCCTTGCCGCTCCAAAAGAGATGATAAACTGAGAAAAGTCCCTCCCTGGGTTGTGACTCGGCTCACTCAGTCTCTGCTCAGCTCCGCCGCTGCTGGAATGTCGCAGGCCAGGCCTGGCCTGGTGGGCCACAGGTGTGAGCTGACGGTGCTTTTCTGGGTGTTCAGTCCAGAGCAGGTTTCAAAACGTCCAAAGAAAAGGGAAAAAAACAAAAGTCCAGTGTCCTAGGGTGACGTTATGATGCTTGTATCCCCATTCATCTGTTCTGTTAATGTTGGATATTATGTTCTGTACCTTTAAGACTGGCTCTGAAGAGCGAAAGTTTTGTTTGGGTTTTCTTATCAGCCTGGCTGGGACACAGAGACGGCAGCAGTATTTTTGCTGCTCTTGCTTTTCGCTTCTCTCTCTTTTGCTTGCTTGCTTCTGCTTTGCTTCGCTTCTGCTTGCTTCTGCGTAGCTAGCTTAGCTGAACAGTCCAATTTCTTCCTGGACTGTTTCTTCTTTCCTTCTTTTTTTCCGACCACCTTGAACCTGCTCCGGACTGGGACCTGGGAACACCGAGAGTTTGCACCTTGTGGCTGCGGCAGCTGCCCCAGCGCCAGAGGGACTGAGAACAGAGCGACCACCCCCAAGAGAGACCTTCTGAGTTTGTCATCTTTTTTCAGTGGTGTCATCCAGTATTGTTCATTCTGTGTGCTGGGGGGGGCTGTGGCCTGTGAATAAACAGGTTCTTTCCACTTCTCTCTGAGGAATTCTTCCCGAACCGGCTGGGGGGAGAGGCCGTGTGGGTTTGCTTTCTGGAGGGGCCCCTCCTTTGGAAAGTCTCCACCAAATTTGCCCAAAACCAGGACAGCATCCAATAAAGAATAGAGGTTCTCCTTGTCCCTCCTTTTGCTATATATATGTATACCTTTTTTTTTTTTTTTTTACAGAAGTCATCAGGTTAAGCTCTAGTTGAGTTTTCACCTCTTTCCTTTTGTTTCTGCTTAACCTAATGACATCCTTAAACACTTTCTGAGTTGTTGGTCCTTTTTCCTCTGAGTTCCAACAAAAGCTCCATGGGCAGCCAGGCCAGTCATCTTCCTCACCAGCTCATCTTTTGCCACACTGGGACAGACTGCTCCTTCCCCCTTAAGATTACTTTCTTGAAATGTGTCCATCCTTCCTGGACCCCATTTGTTTTTAAGAGCTGTTTCTCTTTAAAAAATCAGTACCTGATTTGGTACTCCCCAAATCTGCATCCTAAATAGGCCAAAGTCTGCCCTTCCTAATTCCAGTGGAGAAGTTTTGTTGCTGCCCTCCTTGTTTCACAGAACATTGAAAACTTGATTCACGGTCACTGTGCCCCAGGCAGCCTCTGAGCCCCACATCTGCCCCCAGCCCTTCTCTGTTTGTGATCAGCAGCAGACAGAGCTTTCCTTGGCAGTGCGAGTGTTAACAGAAATTGGTAAAACAGAAAACTCCTTAACCCCAATGTAGCATTAAGGAGCAGCATTCTTTATTCAGCTGGATGCACAGGGGACAGCTCCTCCCAAAGCCCTTCAGGCTGAGTACAGGAAAGTTTCTGTTTATTTTCTGTATTTTGCACACATATTCATTGATTGTCCTGGAGTAAACACACATATGATAATCATTTCCCCAAAATCATTAACAGATTTCCCCTCCCCCTTTACCCATGTGTTCTTCTGTCCTGGGGGTCTCTCTGGTGGTCCCTGGTGGTCGTGGACCCCAATGTTCCAGTGGGCCTGGCTGAGCTGGCAGGCCACTGAGGCTGCTGAACTTCCAGTTCCCCTTCTCACACAATGGGCATTGCGTGGTTTTCCATAGGCCTGGGGTTTTGGAGAACAAGCTCCAGGTGTCAGCTCACCTGGTGGAGACAATTTATCATCTGGTTGCATGAGGTCACAGAGTGGGATATGACATCACAGAGGTGGTTATGTGAGGTCATTGAGCAGCTATGACATCATAGACTGCCTCTATGACATCACAGAGCCAGTTGTGACATCAGAGGGCAGAGGTCTGACATCAGAGAGCAGACTATGACATCACAGAGTTGGCTGTGACCTCACAGAGCAGGCTGTGACCTCCCAGAGGGGCTGTGTGACATCCCAGCAGGGCTGTGTCAGTCACTGGGTTGGTCACTCCGCCCCAGCTCCCCCTCACAGTTTCTCCCAACAAGTCCAATGCTGTCCATGCCCAGCAGGGTCCCTGTCCCCCGGGATCCCCCCGGCCCACCTGGAGCCACAGCCTCCACCAAAGGATGTTCCACAGGATCCACCCCAGAGCCTGACATGGGGACAAGGGACCAGGCCTGTGTGACCAGGACACCAAGGACGGGGATTATCCAGGTCACTGTGGCCTGGTTTGGGTTGCCCAGGGCAGGAAAGATGTCTGGCAGCTGGAGCAGGGTCTGGGAAGGGCCTCCAAGGTGGGGCTGGAGCCCCTGGGCTGTGAGCAGAGGCTGAGGGAGCTGGGCTGGTCCAGCCCAGAGCAGGGAAGGCTGAGGGGCTCCTCATCCCAGCCTGGCAGTGCCAGCCAGGAGGGGATGGAGAACACAGAGCCGGGCTCTTCACCAGGGGCCTGGTGGGAGACAAAAGCCAATGGGTGGAAGGGGAAAGAGAGGAGATCAGCCAGGACAGGAGGAGATGAAATGAGTCAGGCTGGTTTCAGCATTTCCTCAACACCAAAACCAGCCTGACCTCCCTTCTCCATCCACCACTGACAGCTTTGCAAATCAGGAATTGTTCTGAGCAGTTTTGCCCCCACTCCAGGATGAACATCCTGATACAA
The DNA here is from genome assembly GCA_039654755.1 of Calcarius lapponicus. Lineage (NCBI taxonomy): Eukaryota > Metazoa > Chordata > Aves > Passeriformes > Fringillidae > Calcarius > Calcarius lapponicus. The sequence goes on along the minus strand of JBBFKN010000417.1, from coordinate 23,548 downwards.
GAAGTGAATTATGTTTATATCTATCACAGAACCATGTTTGTCTGAAATTATTTTTAGTATGGACGTCACTTGTGGATGGTGGAACTCATCAGATGTTGCTGGGACGTTGCACATAGCTCAGGGAAGAGTGTGATTGTTATTAAATTGTGTCCTGTTCAACTGTGGTCTGTTGTCCATGAAGAGAAACTTTTTGTGCCTCTGAGTCTCACCAGTCCCTGACCCACAAAGGACACAAACCTGATGAGTTCTGGTTCCCACTGCAGTGGTGGCACTTGGACCTCCTTCCACAGCCAGAGCAGAGCTCCCTTGTCCCAGAGAGTCCCTGGCAATGCAGGGATGAAGGAAACAGGACAGGCTCTGGGGATCAGGGGCAGGGAAGAACCAGGGAGAAGAATGACTTTTGCATTTGATGGAGCTGTGCCTTCCCTTGGCTTTGTTGGCTGACAAGAAATGAACATCCCTCTGTGTCTCAGGCAGCTCCTTCTCCATGGAAAGCAGGTGGGAGTTGGAGCCAAGGAGCTGAAAGCTGCAGGTGCAGCCTGGGCTGGAGGGAGCTCAGATTTGCACAAGGCTGCTCTGAGTGCCAGGCCTTGGATGGGGGAAATGGCGGGGGTGGCGGTAGGGACAGAGTCTGATTGATTGTCAGCCATGAAGTGTCTTGATTTTCATATCTATTCAAACTGCATGAGGAGGCACTTGGATTCAGTGTCAATTGGAGATTGCACATAGCAATGTATTAACAGGATAAAAAAATTAAACAGGACGTAAAAAAAGTCTTTTCTCCCTGTCTTTTTAAATATAGTGTGTTCACTTTAAATAGGCTTCTGAAATGTGTTGAACTAACCACAAAAGATTTGAACACTTAAATCAAATTATTCCCAGAGGCTTGGCTGGTTAAGGTGTTCTGAATGTTAATGAGCCCTGGGACACTGAATTCCTGAACTGAAGAGCTGAAGGCTGAACAAGCCTCTGCAGCAGTGAAATTCAGCAGCAGCCTCCAAGTTGCTGAGGATGTCAGCAGCCCCCAGTGAGGCCATCCCTGCCCAGAGACCGTGGGGGAATGGGCAGACAAGGAGAGCGTCCCTGGGGCTGGGGCAGCACAACTCAGAGGCAGCAGCGGCTCCAGCTGGGCAATGGAGTGTGGAATGTGGCTGGGAAAGCCCTGCCTGGGCTGGGCCAAGCAGGACACACAAGCCCGGACTCCCATCCCCCAAACAACTCTCTGAAGGAGACATTTAAAAGGAATGACAATCGTTTGTGTTTTCTGAGTTGGACTCCCTGGAGAAATACCAACAAGAGATTCTCGGGAGCTCAAAAGAACAACACTACCTTTACTGTGAGCTTTAGAAAATCAGAGAAAATTTGGCAAAAGATTTATTATGACATGGTAGTGGTTCTGGTTTTTTAATTTTAGATTTTTCTAATCTTGAGATTTCCTAATTAATGTATTGATGAGTGTGGTGGGATTTAATGTCAGTTAATTATTTATGTATTTATTTTGTTGTGAGATAGAATTAGGAAAAAGGTAAAGTAAGCCTAAAATTTTGAAAGGGTATAAAGAAATTTTTATTAAAAATACATTTAAAAAGAAAAAAGGTAGTAAGAATTAAAATAAACTCTTAAGAACTCTTTTTTGTTGTTGTTGTTTACAACTTTTTCTTTTTACTGACAATGTAATAAAAGTAAACTTAAAATTTCTAGTTTCTTTACTATTTCTAGAATAGTCTTTTTTTAGTTTACTTACAGAGAGAAGTTTTTCTTGTTAAGGTCATGGAGATTTTTTTTCAAGGGAAAAAATAGGTTTTTTGTGGTTTTTAATTTTGTCATGAATAATAGTTGTCTGGGGAACTTCGTTATTGTAAAGTTTTTTTTATTGCTACAAGCTTTTTTACAGCTTGTTGATGGGTCATGTTGACTTACGTGGACTTTAAATGATGAGTTTTTTAAAGGTAAATGTTTTTATTATTTACTTCTACCATTATTTTTATCTATGGGAATAGATATCTTCTGTTGGGGATACTGGATTACTATTTTTCCCCCTGTTTAAAATTTTTATGAAATTATAGTTATTTTAACATTTATTTTTTTAATATGGAGGTTTTTGTTTGATATCAATTTTAAGTTTTAAATAGTTTTATGTGTTTTAAAGAAAAAGTTTTCTCTTTATAGTTTTTAAGAGGATTTTAGTTTTATGATTAGGGGTTTCTTAGTGCTTTTTTAATTGGGATTTCATTTCTTCTTTACTGACTTTGATGGTTTTATGGTTTTTTTTATATGCTTATATTTTTTTTTTTCTTTACTCGAGGGAGGATTGAAGTATTGAAAGGATTCACATCTGACCTGCCAGTAACTTGTGGTGGAAGTTGTAGTTGGGTTGTGTTAGGATTGGTTTTATGGTTCATTTTTGGCTTTTTTCTGTTTAAGTTTTTTAAGTAGGTTATTTTGTATGGGTTGTAGGTTGTAGGAATTTTTGGTTTTAGTTGTGTTGGGGGAAGAGGACTTGATGGTAAGATGATATGGCTAGCTTTGTTCTCTTTGGGGTGTTATAGCCTCTTTTATTTTCCTGTTTGGGAGTTGTTGGGGTTTGGTTTGGTTAGAATGGGGCTGATGGGGAGGGGGGGGGCAGCCTGGGGAGGGGGGGAAGGAGCTCAGCCCACAGCAGGGTTGCTTGGTTTGGTTTGGTTTGGTTTGGTTTGGTTTGGATTGCTTTGCTTTGCTTTGCTTTGCTTTGCTTTGCTTTGCTTTGCTTTGCTTTGCTTTGCTTTGCTTTGCTTTGCTTTGCTTTGCTTTGCTTTGGTTGTGATGGGGGCTGGGGCCAGGGCCTGCCACTTCTTTGTTGACTGGAAAAGAAAGAGGAGGTTCCTGTGTTTTTCCATCTTTAACATTTGTGTTTCACAGAGGCGTGTTCAGTATCTCAGTGGTTTAACAGACTGTCAGTTACACAAAAAGTTTTGCATTACTTTTTAAAATTCTTCTCATGTCAAACTATGACAGATATTCAGTCAACAAAAAACAATTCTCAAAGCCATGACTTAGCCCATTCAACTTCACAAACACTAAGCCTGTTCAATGTAATGTTAATCAAAATTTGCAGGAGCACAGAAACAGAAGAAGAAGACACAGAAAGAGAGAAAGACAAAAAAGATACAGAGAAGCAAACACACAGCTACCACCTCCTGGATTCCAGCAGAGTTCAGATGGAAATTCCAAGAGGAGGCAGAGCCAAGATGTGTCCTTGCCTTGTGGTCAGCCTTCAATACCCCTTGGTCTCCCTGGGCCCTTCCCCCAGGTGGGGCTTGGGCTCATTTGGTCCCTCAGGAGCTGGGCTGGGGGCTGCAGAGGTGGCTGTGGAGCATTGCCTGTGCTGTGCCAGGGACTGGCAGCCACTGCTGGGCTGGGATAGAGGCTCTGGGGGGATTGGGGTTCCAGGGCAGAGCAAGGCTGGACCTGCCCCTTCCTCCCCGCCTACATGAAATGTTTCCAGTCAACAATCTCTTCCAGTCTGTCACAACAGGGAATGTTGGAGGTGGAACCTCAATTCTGGCCATGGGCACCTGGAGGAGAAGGGCATGTCTTTTCCATAAGAAGGAAAGGATGGAGCCCCAGTGTTTCAGTAGCAGATGAGAAGAGACCATCAACATGCCAAGATCAGCTGGACCAGTCAGGTGGTCCCCGGGATGCCAAACAAAGCCACACCTGTGCTGTGTTCTAATGGTTCCATTGGGCCCTGCAGTGTCACAATGGTCTCTGTGGTTCCACAGGCCCCACAGTGTCACAATCGGCCTCCTGGTCCCATGAACCACCCCCCCCTCCCCACCATGTCACTATAGTGCCCTTGGTTTCATGAGGCCCCTGATATCACAATGGATCCCTGGTTCCACAGTGCCACACATTGTCAGAATTGGTTCCATGGGACCTCATTGGGTCACAATGGTCTCACTGATTTCATGTAGCTCTGCCGTGTCAGAACATCCTCTTGGTTTCCCGAAGCCCTGAAGGCTAACAAGGGTCTCCATGATTCCATGAGTCCCCTCAATGTCACAATTACCTCCTTGATTCCATGGCGCTCCACAGTGTCACAATGTCCCCTTGGTTCCATGAGGCTGTAAGGTGTCCTAATGGTCTGTCCATCGTTCCATGAGGCCTTGCAACATCACAATGGACGTTTGGCACCATTGTGAGACCATGGGACTCACATCGTCACCATGGCCTCTTGGTTCCATGACACACAAAAGTGTCACAATGCTCTCCATTATTCAATGGGGCCCTAGAAGGCCACGATGGTGCCTTGGCCTCACAGGGCCCCACAGTGTCACCATGGTCCCTTGGTCTCACTGGTCCCCACAGTGTCACAATGGTCCCTTGGTTCCATGGCCCTGTGCTGCTGCATTCCCCCGTCCCCTTCTCAGGCCACCCTGCCAGCTGAGAAATGCTCCTTGGGGCTCGGCCTTGGCCAACAGCCCCTGGGCTCAGCTCCTCTGCAGCTCATCACAAACACTGTCTGCCCCAGGCACTGCTGCTGCCCAACCAGCTCCTGCTTTCTGGAGGAGCAGCCCTGGGAACTGTTTTTGTTCCCTCAGTGGCACCACATCCCTGTTCTCACCCTGCCAAAGAAAGCTGCTGATGCCAAGTGCTGCCAGGGTGACATTGTCTGTATGTAAGGTTAAGTTGAAAGGTCTAAGTGAAGTTAAACACTGCTAAGAGTTGTTGTTTTGTTAAGTTGTTATGTTTAATATAAGGTATAAGCTGAGTTAAATACTGTTAAATGTTAGTCCTCTGTTAAATTGCAAAGTCATAGGTTATAAGTTAGATTAAATCCTGCTAAATGCTGTTTTTTTTGCTAAACTGTGAAATTGAAGGTATCAGTTAAAGTTAAGGTATCAGTTAAGTCCTGTTAAATTTGAGCTCTGTTAAGCTTTTGGGCCATATTCCTTTCATCCTTGCTCTCACTGTCCTTGTGTCACACAACCACATAGGGACATTTCTCAGTTCATTTCTGATTTGATTGCCTGAATTATGTTTGGTTTTGTTGTTGCTTTGTTTCCTTGGTGTGCCTGAAGTATCCAGTCAGGAGCAGAGTGACTCTTGCCAAGGAACTTTTTGCTGCTGTCCCTTAATATTCAATCTGGTTTTTGCTGATCCCTTGCTGGGGATTTTTTCAGTGCTCTCAAGCCCTCATTCATAACAGGGTGAAGGAGTCCAGGCTCTGGCCCTGGGGGACACGGGGACACTGCCGGGGGGTCCCTGTCCCCCTGTGCCACCCCCAGGGCCCCGGCCCCCTGTGCCCGTGTCAGGCTCTGGGGTCGATCTCGTGGAACATCCTCTGGGGGAGGCTGCGGTGCCGGGGGCGGGGGGACCCAGGGGGACAGGGGACCCCGCTGTGCACGAGCAGGGTTGGACTGCTCTGGGGGAACTGTGAGGGGGCCGGGGCAGAGTGACCTCCCCAGTGACCTCACACAGCCCCTGGGACGTCATAAAGCCCCCTGTGATGTCACACTGCCTCTTGTGATGTCACACAGCCCTGTGATATCACACTGTGATGTCACAAACCACTCTCTGATGTCACGGAGCCACCCTCTATGATGGCAGGATGGCCTCACATCCTACTCTATGATGTCATAGACTGCTGTGTGATGTCACAACCCCCTCAGTGATGTCACAAAACCCGCCCCGTTATGTCATACTTCCAGTCTGTAATGTCACAGCACACACTTTGACCTCACAGCCAGCTCCATGATGCCATACAGCCATGCCATGATGTCACAGCCTGCTCTGTGATGTCACAGAATCCCCTCTATGATGCTGTAGCTGCTCAATGACCTCACACAACAAACTCTGTTATGTCATAGCCCAATCTGTGCCCTCACACAGCCCACTCTGTGCTGTCACACAGCCCCTTGCTGACATCCCAGCTGCTCTGTGCCTCTATGACACAGCCACAGAGGAGCTGCTGTGACACAGCCCCCTCTGGGCCATCCCCCAGCCCCTGCCAGTGCTGAGCCCCTGTGAGCTCTGTCTGTGCCCTGCTGGTGTCCCTGAGGGGCCCTGGCAGTGCCCCAGCCCTGCTGGGCTGTGCACAGGAGCTGCTCCTGGCCAGAGCTGTCTCTCTGCAGCGCTGCCCTTGCCAGGAGCTGCCTCTGGGCCAGGAGCCCGGCCCAGCTCAGCAGCACAGACACAGCACAAGGACTTTAATGACCCTCTGGGGCTTTGGTGCTCTTTGCATCAGACTCAGTCCCTTAGAGAGGGCTCAAAGAACTTCTCAAGAACTCAAAGTGAGATTGAAACACTGAAGTTTCTCATACCTTAAATCAATGATTTTGAGGGACAGGACTGAGAAAATGTCCCCAGGTTCCAGGTAGAGCAGAACACTCCGGTGGCAGTGATGACAGGTGGGGACAAGCAAGGGAAAGGTGTCTCTGGTGCTGAGCAAACCTGCGCCTCTGTCCCTGCAGGCTGTCGGCATCCCCCGGCTGCCCCACCTGGCTGGGCCCTTCCTTTGCTGACAGCTCTGCCTCCTGCCTGCCTCTGCCTGCCCACACAGAGCCTTGGGCTGCTCCAGGCTCCTTCTGGGGGACGTGCTGCACCACAGCCCTGCCCTGGCAGGGAAATTCCTTTCTCCTGGTGTCCAGTCTATACCTCCCCAGCTGCCCTCGGTGCTATTGTGTCTTCTTCAGGCTCATTCCCACTATGAAGAAAAGCTCCAGCCTCTCTGAAAGCACCCTTCCATCACTCCCAGGCTATTCCTGTTCTGTCCTCAGTCTCTACACCACAGACCCCAGAGCCTGCAGACTCTACCTGCTGGTTTTGTGATGAGGCCTCCAAACCCCATCCTGGGAGATGTTTGTGTCTTCTCCAAGGTCTGTGAAAATGGAAAAATAGTGTTCAAAGTTATTTTCTCCCAAATCATGCAGTGACAGAACACAGGTCAATCTCTTTAAACTGAATAATCATGTATTTACATTCCTTAGAAGGAGGAAATATTTTAGAATTATGAGAGTGGAACAAAACTGCAGCTGTTTTTCCAGAGAAGTGGATGCCGCATCCCAGGAATTGTCCAAGAGCAGGAGCTTTGTGCACCCTGACCCAGTGAAACCCTCTCATCCCCAGGGACAGAATTCCTGTAGTGTGGGTTCTCTGATGTGCTGGGTGCCCTCACAAGGCTTCTGGCCAGAATGTCTGCTGAGGGCAGCCAGGCTGCTGCAGGGGCAGGGACCTCACAGCCATCACCATGGCAGCTCTGTCCCCTGGGCCTGGCTCTGCCCTTTCCTCTGGCCCTGCCTTGGCTCTGCTGCCATGAAGAGTTTTGTCATTAATATCTTGTCCCCGAGGTGCTGGGGCCAATGGCTTCCCAGCCAGGCTCCTGGAGCAGAAGTGGCTTTTCAGAGCCCAGCCAGGAAGGAGCCCTGAGGCAGCAGCTCTGCAGTGGTGGCCACCAGGCCGGGCTGCCAAGGGAGGCTTCTGGCCATGGCCTGCAAGCAGCTGCTGCTGCCAAGGTGCCTTTGGTGCCTCGGGCTCTCCCTGGCACAGCTCCCAGCACGGCACTCTGCCCTTGTGCCCGAGCCCTTCCCTGTGCTGGGGCTGGCCTGGGGCTTTTCCTGCAGCAGGACCTGCCCTGCTGATGGCACAGGAAAGGCAGTTCCTGCTGGAGCAGGAGGCTCTGCCTGCAATGGGCTCCAACAACTCCAGCAAGGCCCTGTTGACTTCAAAATTGCTTCCTAGAGCATGATATTCTAATAATTGTTATAGCTCCTGAAGTGTGGAGTGAATAAATCTGGTTAAGATCTTTCCATGCAATCATGATCAGAATCAATCAGAGCTGTGTTTATATATCTGGTATTCCATCATCAATCCTGTGGGACAAATTGCATTAAATTCCACCTGTCCAGTCTTTTACACCTTTGACAAATTCTGGGGCTGGGATTGGATCCAGCTACTCCCAGTCTCCTCTCTTAGAAAGAAATTTTAAAAGTCTATTGGCCCTGCAGGTGTTTGAGGATCCATGATGGCTGTTGAGAGTCATTTCTCTATCTCATGAATCAGAAGGAGATTCTCCAATATGGAAATAAAGTTTTGCCTGAAGCTCCCACTGTGCCCATGACAGGAACCCCTGTGAGTGTCTGGGACATCCCGGCTCTTTGGCAGCCTGGGCACTCCTGGGATGTCACCGTGGAGCCCCCGTGAGTGCCTGTGACAGATCGGTGCCTTTGCAGCCCAAGGTCCCCTGGGATGGCACCATGGAATGGCTGTGACTGCCTCTGACCACAGGGCTCTTTCCCATGCCCAGAAAGCCCTGGGAGGTCTCCATGGAGCCCCTGTCTCTGTGTGTGACATTCCAGCTCTTGAAGAGCCTGCAGACTCTTGGAATGTCCCCATGGAACCTCTCTGAGTGCCTGTAACAAATCTGATCCAAAGTACCAAAACACCACCACCCCCCTTTTCCTACGGTCTCTTTCCATTTGCAACCATCCCCAGCCCCATGTTGCTATGGTCAGTTTCCATGGCAACCATCACCAGCCCCCTGTTGCTATGGTCAGTTTCCATGGCAACCATCACCAGCCCCTGTTGCTATGTTCAGTCCCTCGGCAGCTCCATGGAGACCCCATGCCAGGGGTGGTTGCCATGGACACCAGCTCAGGCCTGCAGCCAGAGCCCGTTGCCATGGCAACCATTGGCAGCCCCATCCCCAGGCTCATGGGATCCCAGAAGCACAGAATGGGCTGAGCTGGGAGGGACCCATCAGGATCCTCCAGTCCAACTGCTGGCCCTGCACAGGACACCCCAACAATGCCAGCCTGGGCCTGGCAGCACTGTCCAAACGCTGCTGCAGCTCAGAGAGCCCTGGAGCTGGGAGCCTTCCCTGGGGAGCCTGGGCAGGGCCCCAGCAGCCTCTGGGCAAAAACCTTTTCCTGACATCCAAGCTGAGCCTGCCCCGACTCAGCTGCAGCCGTTCCCTCCACTCCTGTCCCTGGGCACCAGAGGGAAGAGGTTCCCACAGCCCCAGCCAGGGACCCGCTCCCAAGGCTGTTGCCATGGCCACCAGGGCTGGCACCAGCTGGGATGCTCGGTTTCCAGGGGCCGGGGTCCAGGAATGGGATTCCCCAATTTCCTGCTCCTGCTAAAACCGCGCTGCCCTCGCTGTCCTCCCGCCTCCCATGGAAAGCACAAAAGGCAAAGATCCTGGGCTGGGATAAGAACAATTTACTGGGAACAGCAACCAGATAAGGAACAAACAGGAATAAAACAATATTGAACAGAGATGGGATATGAAAAACTATTTACAGAGAAAAGTACAACACCACCGACCATCTCTTCCCAGCCATGCATTCCTCCCTCCTAAGGGAAAGGACACCCTTATCCTCAGGGGAGGGAGAGAGAGAGTCCCTTTCCTGCCCCTGGACATGACTTGGCATGGAAGTGAATGTAATGACACAGCCATGGCCAGACCCTCATGTTCCTCGATCCCACATCATGTCATTGGAAGGGGCAGGAAAAGGGACAGGAGTCTTGCCAGGATGGATCAAAGGGAACATGGATCGCCAGCACTCTTTCCAACACGGGTCCTCCAATGGGGGATGAAGCTGGAGGAGTGGACAAAGCTCTTCCTGCAGTTGGGGCACTTGCAGGGCTTCCCTTACCGGTGCCTCCATTGGTGTTTGGTCAAATGAGACCTCTGGTCCTATCCCTCAACTCACCATCCCCTGCAGAGTGGCAGATGTCCTGGCCCATGCCATCCCCACCTGCACCGTGGCCTTTGGCTCACACAGGCAGCCAGCCAGCTCAGCCCTGGGGCCCTGGCTGCATTGCCACTGCTGAGCCTTTCCTCACTCACCCATTGGCACAATCTGCTAGGCCAAGCCAGCTCCTGATGCTTCCTTTCCGCATCCCAAAAGTGCAAAACACAAACAGCAGGGCCCTGGCACTTTCATCCCAACCAATGCACCTTTCTTGAGGGCCAACAGCAAATGCCACAGAGGGATCAGGAAAGAAAATCAAGGCTAGAAAGAAAGGGAGGCCAAGGGCAATAGAGCTAGCAACAAGAGGCAATCCTCATGCTCCAACCCCAGAGATTGGCTCTGGTCCCTGGGGCTTCACCAAAGCTGTCTCCAAAGTTACAGTTTCTACAGTCTGAATGCAAAGCCAGTGGCATCTAGCCAAAAGGTGGGCAAGATTGACGGGCCATTGTCTTGAGAGCCCTTGCTGTGTCAGGCAGCTGCAAGCGTGCAAGGACAAGGCAGCCCTTGTCACAGCTTGGGGGGCAGCTGCAGCTGTGCAAGGACAAGGCACCATTGATCAGAAGCTGCTCCAAGCAGTCTTCTGGCAAAGCACAGCAAGCACAGCTGCAAACACTCCCTTGGCACAAGAGCCAGAAAATGTCCACCTCACTCAGGCCACAGCTCCTGCCGGGGCTCTTCAGCCACCCTGCCACCATCCTGAGGCAAATGAAGGAAACTCCAGACCATCTCTTCCACCCAGCACGCCTCAAGATTCCACTCCAAATTTCCTACTGGACAGGGAAGCCACTGAAAGGAGAAGTCACTTGCCTCATGCACCTGAAAAACAGCTCCAACTGCACTGAGCACAAAGCCATGGCTGAGGCAGCTCTCGTGTGCAGCAGAGCTGGGCCCTTCTGGGGCTCCATGCATGGACGTGCCAGCTTAGCTCTGCTCTCAGAAGAGAGTCTTGGGGTAGCAGCTGAATCCAGCCCCTGCTGTCCTTGCCATGAGCTGAGGACAAGTGGAAAGAGAGAAAGAGCTTTAGGCTGAAGACATGTTGACTTTTGCAGTTTTAGGTTGAAAGAGACTTGAGTGAGACTTCCTTGGTTCTGGTGCTTGTTTCCTGTGGCATGATGTTGTCCATGGCAGCTGTGTCGTGTGCGAGAGGAAAGAGTGCTTGTGAAGAGTTGTGAAAGCATGGCTTTTGGCTAGGAAGAGAGAAATGAAAGGCAGAGCACTAATCAGAGATGGCTTGCAGTGTCCTGAGCCTCCTCCCCCCCAACCGGCAGGACACCAGGTCTAGCCCAGCACCTGGGGGATATGTGCTTGTCTGGATGTGGGAATTGTCATGCCTGAGCAGTTCCCCAACCCTCAGCCTTGTCTGCAGGTGATCAACATTGCCCAGTGCTCCCCAGTGCCTGCAGTGACTGGAGATGCCAATGACTCACCTGATCACATGTGCCTTGTTCCCCATGTTCTGCCACATGCTGGGGCTGGGCTCAGCTCTGGGGTGTCCCAGAGGGAAAGCTCTGGGAGAGAAGGGGCATCAGGACATGGGGGATCTGGCTCTGGGGGGCTGTTGGAGATGTCCCAGGAGGCCCTGAATTCTCATCCCTTTTCCTCCACCCTGCTCCCTGCACCCCTGTCCCCCACAGCCCCACAAGGTCCAATCCAGACCAAACTTTTGTTCTCCTTCCCTAGGCACTCCTGGAAGGAACCCAAGATGATCTCTGGGAGGGGAGTGGGGTGCTGGCATTGGAAGGCATCCCCTCAGGGAACTGGGGGGCAGTTTGGTTCCCCATCCCTTGCTGGCACCGGGCACATCCCAGTGACCAGTGAGGTCTCCTGGTCTCTCTGCAGTTGGATTTAGACAATGTTGAGATCCTGAACATGCCTCTGGTGGGTACCACGAGTTCTGCTGGTGTCAGAGCCTCCCCTTGCATGGCCACCACACCCAGGCCATCCCAGTCTGTGCCAGCACAGCCCAGTGCACCCCTACTGATGCCCCAGGCAACAGCCCTGGCCTGCAGATCCTGCCCAGGATCCCCCTTTCCCAGGGCCCCCATTGCATTGCCATCCCTGTCACCCAGGACCCCCCTGGATGAGGCAGGGCACAGCCCCTGGCCCAGCTGTGCCTCTTGGCCAGGAGCCCAGTGCTTGTGGGCAGGAGCACAGCAGCTCCTGCAGCCCATTGCTGCCACAGGCCCTTCCCTATGGATGCCCTTGCTTCCCCCTTCCCTCCCAGCCCAGCCCAGTGCCCCCAGTGTGTCTCTGCTGCTGCCTTTGTCCCCAGCCCCTGGGGCTGCAAAGCCGGTGCCTGTTCTGTGGCACAAGCCCCTGGCTGCCTCTCTGCACGCCTGGCTGAGCAGGGCCTGCAGGGACAGGGCTGGGGACAAGGCCCTTCCCATGGCCCAGTGGGCACCAGAGGTCACCTTCTGGGCTTTGTCTTTTAGGCTTGGAAGCTGTGGGAACACTGGTGTCCTGATCCTGGCAGGATGAGGAGATGATCATCCCTGGAGGATCAGCCTGAGCCCTTTGAGCCCTGGGCCATTTCCCCTGAATTATCAATACACCCTTGCAGCATTCTGTGTCTGTGTCCGTGTGTATTCTACAATCCAAGTCCTCCAGATTTCCAAGAGGTTTTCCCAGAGGTGTTGTCTTGTCCCTGTGTCCATCTGCACCTCCCGTCACTGTGTCACTGTCACCTCCAGCCATCTCTGAGCCCACTGGCACCTCCCAGGTTTGCACTGAATCCCTCCCTGATGCCCTCCAGCCCCAGCAATGCCCATGGCAGGGAGCTCAGAGCAGGAGCAGCCAGGCCAGGGCTAATGCCAGGATCATGAGCACCTGGCAGAGGCAGGAGGAATCCCCCATGCCAGGGGCTGCAAGGGGGGCACCCGTGTCCCCTGCCAGCCCCAGGGCCACAGACCAGGCAGGAGATGCCTCAAGTGCCTCAGCTGAATTGCTTCCCTCAGCCCTTGGCCCGGGAAGTCTCCAGCTGAAGCACAACCTCTAGAGGAGAGTTCCCACAAGGAAGAGAAAAGAAAGGAATTGTTTCTTCCCTTTCCCTCATCCCTGCCCCTTGTGCTGATTTTCTTGGCATCTCTTAGCAAAACCAACAGAAAAGCATCTGCAATGAGGTGTTTCCTAGGGTCAGTTCCTAAATGGGGCCAAAGGAATGTTTTCTGCCAGGGAAAAAGTGACAAATGTGGGATTTGTTCAGACAGTTTAAAACAGGACAATTTCTAAGCACTGGAAATCCAGAGGCCATAAAAAACAGAGTTTGCAGTTGTAATGGTCCATTGTCCTCCCCCTTCCCACTGCTGATTTGTCACATCCCAACTCCAGAGCAGCAGATTATGGAAAGAAGACCTGCAGGGAGTGTTGGAGGCCTAATCCCAGAGACAGGAGGAAAGAGTGGAATCAGGAAAAGATTTCCAGTTGTTTTCTTATCATAATGACCACAAATAGCTCTGTAGTCCATGTGCAATATCCAGATGAAGAGGCACGTTCCTGGTTTTTAATGCCAAATTGCAGTACTTTGGAAATTCTTTCTGGATGAGAACAAACCACAGGCCAATAACTGACCCACTTTGGTTCCCAAATCAGAAATCATTCAACTTCTACCAAGATGTCTTTCTCTGCAGGTGTCCCAGAGATTGCAAGGCAAGATGGATTCTATTTGCCATCTCTATGGCCGTTTTCCTTATCTCTTCCACAGCCACTCCTCCCTCTGGGGGGGCACATCTGCTGATAACAGGCTATTGAATGTCACTGCATGCCTGAAAAGAGCTACAGCATCCCATTGGGAGATGCTGTGCCCAGAGGGAAGAGCCAAGCATTCTAGCCAGATAGAATCTGGAGATTCTGGAATAGCAGCACAGCTTCTCCATTGCATTTCCCAGAGGAGCAGCAGCTGCCTCTTCTTCCACTGGATCTTCAGAGAAAGACTACAGCCTTTTCTACAGAAGCCCTGCTCCAAGAGAACCACACCTGACACTCCAGGAGGACTGCAGCCACATTTCTATGTGGATTGCTACTAACACCCTGACCAACAGGTTGTCAGGTTGTGTTCTGACTCTGTCAGTGCTGTTTTAGTTTATGCATTGTTTACTTTATCATTTTATTTTCTTTCCTAATATGTGGGAACTCAGCTCCCTGTGATGGGGGAAATACAGAAAAATGGGGAAATTCAGAAAAATGGGAAATATGGGGGGATTTGGGATTGGGGGAAATGGGGGAAATTCAGAAAAATGGGAAATATGGGGAACCAGGAATGGGGAACCAGCATAGTTGGCAGCTGCGACACCCCGAAACGGTTGGCCAGCTCCCTGGGATGGGGGAAATACAGAAAAATGGGGAAATTCAGAAAAATGGGGGGAAATCCAGAAAAATGGGGAACCAGGAATGGGGAACCAGCACGGTCGGCAGCTGCAACACCCCAAAACGGTCGGCCAGCTCCCTGGGATGGGGGAAAATGGGGGAAAAATTCAGAAAAATGGGAAATATAGGGGGATTTGGGATTGGGGAAATGGGGGAAATTCAGAAAAATGGGAAAAATGGGGAACCAGGGAATGGGGAACCACCACGGCCGGCAGCTGCGACACCCCGAAACGATCGGCCAGCTCCTGTGGGGGGAAATCCAGAAAAATGGGGGGAAAATCAGAAAAATTGGGAAAATCCAGAAAAATGGGGAACCGGGGAATGGGGAACCAGCACGGCCCCGCTGGGCACCAGCACCACCACGGCCAGCAGCTGCAACACCCCGAAGCGATCGGCCACCTCCCTCTGGGGGAAAATCAGAAAAAATGGGGGAAAATCAGAAAAATGGGAAATATCAGGGGATTTGGGATTGGGGAAATGGGGGGAAATGAGAAAAATGGGAAATATGGGAGTGGGGAAATGGGGAAATCCAGAAAAACGGGGAAATTCAGAAAAATGGGGAACCACCACGGCCAGCAGCTGTGACACCCCCGAAGTGATTGGCCAGCTCCCTGTGGGGGAAATACAGAAAAATGGGAAATATGGGAGTGGGGAAATGGGGGAAATCCAGAAAAATGGGGGGAAATCCAGAAAAAGGGGGGAAATCCAGAAAAAATGGGGAACCAGGGAATGGGGAACCAGCACGGCCCCGCTGGGAGCCAGAACCAGCACGGCCGGGAGCTGCGACGCCCCGAAACGGTCTGCCAGCTCCCTGTGATGGGGGGAAAATGGGGAAAAATTCAGAAAAATGGGAAATATGGGGGGATTTGGGATTGGGGAAATGGGGGAAATTCAGAAAGATGGGAAAAATGGGGAACCAGGGAATGGGGAACCACCACGGCCGGCAGCTGCGACACCCCCGAAATGGTTGGCCAGCTCTCTGTGGGGGAAATACGGTAAAATGGGGGGAAATCAGAAAAATGGGAAATATGGGGGGATTTGGGATTGGGGAAATGGAGGAAATTCAGAAAGATGGGAAAAATGGAGAACCGGGAATGGGGAACCAGCACAGCCCCGCTGGGCGCCAGCACCACCACGGCCGGCAGCTGTGACACCCCGAAGCGATCGGCCACCTCCCTGGGATGGGGGAAAATGGGGGAAAATGGGAAATATGGGAGTGGGGAAATGGGGGAAATATGGCAGAAAAACGGGGGAAATGGGGAAATATGGGGGGAAATGGGGGAAAAATGGGGAGAAAAAGGGGGGAGAAATGGGGGGAAAGAAGGGGAGAAAAGGGGAATATGGGGGGGATTTGGGAATTGGGAATGGGGAAATTGGGGGAAATGGAGGATGGGGACTGGGGGGGAAACGGTGGATTGGGGGATTGGGGAAAAGAGGGGGAAATGGGAACTGGGAAATCGAGGGATTGGGGGAAATGGGAAAAGGAGAAAAAGTGGGAGCAGCAGGAGCCGATTGCCCAGGGCCGCGCGCAGCTCCCGCTCCGTGTCCAGGGAGCGCTCCGAGCGCCGCCACAGCAGCGCCCGCCCCAAGAACAGCGCCCAGGCCATTGGGGGGAATTAATGATAATTAATAATGACAGCGGTAATAATGGTAATGGGGGAAAATGGGGGGTAGGCGCTAAAAAAAATTGGGGTTTTTCAAGGTAAAAATGGGTTTTTTTAGAGGTAAAAAATGGGATCTTTCGAGGTAAAAAATGAGGGGGCTATTGCTGGAAAAATGGGAGATTTATCCCTGAAAAAATGGGGGGTTTAGAGGTAAAAATGGGGGTTTAGAGGTAAAAAGGAGGGTTTAGAGGTAAAGATTGTCCAGCAGTGTCCGCCCCCGAGAACAGCACCCAGGCCATGGAAATGGTCAGGGGAATTAATTAGAATTAATTAAAAAAAATTAAAATAATGGTAATGGGGTTTGGGGGAAAAATAACGGGGGGTTTGGGGAGGAAAAGGGGAGTTTTGTTGAAGAAAAATGGGGATTTTTAGTGGTAAAAAATGGGATTTTTAGAGCTAAAAATGGGATTTTTCAAGGTAAAAATGAGGGGGTTTATAGCTGAAAAATATGAGGGTTTATCACTGGAAAAATGGGGGTTTAGAGGTAAAGATTGTCCAGCAGCACCCGCCCTGCAAATAGCATCCAGGCCATCGGGGCAATTCATAATAATTAATAATGATAGCGATAATAATGGTAATGGGGTTGGGGGAAAAATAACGGGGGATTTGGGGAGGAAAGGGGGCGTTTTGTTTAAGAAAAATTGGATTTTTAGAGCTAAAAATGGGACTTTTCGAGGTAAAAATGGGGGGTTTATTCCTGAAAAATGGGAGATTTATCTCTGAAAAAATCGGGGTTTTAGCAGTAAAAAGGGGGATTTTGTTTAAAAAAAAAAAGGGATTTTAGAGCTAAAAATGGGATTATTCAAGGTAAAAATGGGGGTTTAGAGGTAAAAATGAGGGGGTTTATCGCTGAAAAAAATGAGGGTTTATCACTGGAAAAATGGGGGGTTTAGAGGATAAAATGGGATTTTCCAAGGTAAAAGTGGGGTTTTTTGAGCTAAAAATGGGGTGCTGTCACTAAAAAAATGGGGTTTTTCGAGGTAAAAATGGGATTTTTTCAAGGTAAAAAAGAGGGGGTTTATTGCTGAAAAAATGGGGATTTATTCCTGAAAAAATGGTGGTTTATCACTGAAAAAGTAGGGGTTTTCCCCTAAAAAATGGGGAGTTTATCCCTAAAAGATGAAGATTTTATCCCTAAAAAACCCCCAGGAGTTTATCCCTAAAAAAAGAGGGATTTATCCCTAAAACATGGGGGACTTATCCCCCAAAAAATAGGAGTTTATCCTTAAAAAAGAGGGGTTTAAACCCTAAGAAGACCCAGAGATTTTTTTCCCTTAAAAAATTCGATTTTTTTTTCCCTAAAAATGAGGATTTATCCCAAAAAATTTTGAAATTTTATGCCTAAGAAATGGAGATTTTTATCCCTAAAAAAATTGAGATTATTTTTCCTTAAAAAATGGGGACTTATCCCTAAAACATTGAGATTTTTTTTTCCTTAAAAAATGGGGATTTATCCATTAAAAAAAAATAAATAAAAAGATGGGAAAAGGAAGAAAAAGGAAGGGAAAATGGGAATTTTCTCTCTAAAAAAATCGCGGGGCTGAAAGGAGCCGGAGCTCCCTCGCAGCTCCCTGCGGAGCTGGGATTAGCAGCGCGCGGGTTAATTAAGGGATTCATTAACGGGTTAATTAACGGCGGGAGAGGGGGAGGGGCTGGAGGAGCTGGGGGAGGGGTCCCAGGGCCATGGGGGGGTGGGGGCAGAAAATGGGGAGTTTATCCAAAAAATGGGGGATTTTCCCAAAAAAATGGAGGATTTATCCCCAAAAATGGGCGTTTGCAAAAAAAAAGAGAAAGTTTTATTTAAAAATTGGGGGGTTTATAAAAAAAAATTCAAAAAATGGTATTTTATCCTAAAAAAATTGTATTTTATCCCCCAAAAATGGGGGTTTATCCCAAAAATGGGGGTTTATCCCAAAATAGTGGGGGGATTTAGCCCCAAAAAATGGGGGTTTATTCCAAAAAAGGGGGATTTTTTCCATGAAAGCGGGGGTTCTATCCCCCCCCAAAATTGGGATGTTATCGCAAAAATACAGGGTTTTATAAAAAAACAATTTGAGGTTTTAGTAAAAAAAATTGGGGTTTTATAAAAAAATCGCATAGGGATAGAAAACACCGAAATAGGCGTGAAACCCACAAAAGGGGATGGAAACCCTAAAAAAATGGGATGAAAACCTCAAGAAATGATCGGGGGGATAAAAATGGGGGTGGAAACCCAAAATATGGGAGGGAAATCCCCCAAAATGGGATGAAAACCTCAAAAATGGGATGGAAATCCCTAAAAAATGATGGAAATCCCCGAAAAATGATTAAAATCCCCTCAAAAAATGGGATAAAACCCCCAAAAATGGATGGAAACCACCCAAAAATGGGATTAAATCCCCCCAAAAAATGATGGAAACCCCAAAAATGGGATTAAATCCCAAAAAAATGGATGGAAACCTCCTAAACTGGGATGAAACCCCAAAAATGGGGATGAAAAATCTCCCCCAAAAAGGGATTAAACCCCCCAAAATGGGATGAAACCCCCTAAAAATGGATGGGAAGCCCTCCCAAAAAGGGGCGAAAACCCCACAAAAATGGATGAAACCCCAAAAATGGCTGGAAACCCCCCCAAATCGGGATGGAAATTCCCAAAAATGGATGAAAACCCCCCCCAAAAAGGGGGTGAGACCCCCACAATAAAGGATTTTAAAAGGGCGGAGCCCCCCCGGGGTCGCCTCCGGTCTCAGATTTGGGATTTGGGATTTGGGATTTGGGAAATCCGATTGACGGCGCGGTGGGGGAGGTGTCCCCGAGGGGTGGGGGGACGGGTCCCGGGGTTGAGGGGGGGTCCCAATTTTGGGGAGGGGGTCGCGGTTTTGGTTTTGGGGGTCTCAGGTTTGTGGGGTTTTGGTTTTGGGGGGTCCCGGTTTAGGGAGGGGTCCCGGTGTTGTGGGGTTTCGGTTTTGGGGGTCCCGATTTTGGGGAGGGTTTCCTGGAGTTGTGGGGGTCCCAGTTTTGGGGTCCCGGAGTTGTGGGGTCCCAGTTTTGGGGTCCCGGAGTTTTGGTTTTGGGTGTTCCGGTTTTGGGGGCGGGTCCCGAGGTTGTGGGGTTTTTTTGAGGGTCCCGGTTTTGGTTTTTGGGGTCCCAGTTTTGGTTTGGGGGGGGTCTCGGTTTTGAGGAGGGGGTCCCGAGGTTGTGGGGTCCTGGGAAAGGGTCCCGATTTCAGGGGAGAGTCCCAAAGTTGTGGGGTTATGTGGGGGGGTCCTCAAAGCCAGAGGGGTCTCAGGGATGTGGGGTTCTGCTTTGGGGGGGTCCCGGTTTCGGTTTTGGGGTCCCGGAGTTGTGGGGTTTTGGTTTTGGGGTCCCGGTTTCGGTTTTGGGGTCCCAGTTCGAGGGGTGGGGTCCCAGGGCTGTGGGATCCCAATTTAGGGGTCCCGATGTTCGGGGGCCCCACACCTGGAGAGGTCCTGATTTGGGGGGGTCTTGGGGCTGCAGAGTCGCAGTTTTAGGGTCTCGATTTTTGGGGGTCCCGATTTTGGGGGGGGGGTCCCCAAACCGCGCCCTTCTCCCCCGCTAGGGGGCGCCAACAGCGCATGGCTCCCTTAGCTCCGCCCCATATTTGCATAACTCCGCCCATCTCACCTCCTAGCCCTCCCTCTTTTCCCTGCCCCTCACCTCACCCAATTATCTCCCTCCAGCCGTGCTGCCAACCAATAGAAATGCGTCGTTGCTCCAAACCACGCCTCTTGTGGGCGTGGCCTCGCCTGAGGCGGCGGCGGCCGGGCGGGAGCGGCGGCAGCTGCGGAGCCGCGGCCGCACCGGGAGGGCCCCGGGGAGGCCTCGGGGGCCCCGGAGCGGGCCCGGAGCCCCGAAGCCAGCGCTGAGGCCTGAACCGGCCCCGGAGCCGCCAGGATCCCGTCAGAAGCCCCGAGCCGGCCCCGAAGTCGGGTACCGAACCGATCCCCGGAGCCCCGAGCCGGCCCCCGAGCCTCATCCCGGTCCCCGGAGCTTCGCCGCCGCCTCTCCGAGTCCCGGTCGCTGCCGGTTCCCAGCTCCTGTTCCCCCATCCCGGTTCCCTCCCTGAGCCCCGAACCGGGCGCTCCTCCCCGTCCTAGCTCCGCCGGTCCCCGTTAGCCCCTTCACCCATCCCGGTCCCGGTCCCCATCCCGGTCCCTCTCTGAGCTCCCGGTTCCCGGCCGGTTCCCCGTCGTTCCCGGCCGTTCCCCCATCTCGGTCCCGGCCGGTTACCCCGGTTAGTCCCTTTCCCCCGTTACCCCGGTTACCCCGGTTATCCCGTTACCCCGGTCACCCCCGTTATCCCGGTTACCCCATTACCCCCGTTACCCCCGCTATCCCGGTTACCCCCCGCTATCCCCGTTATTTCAGTCACCCCGGTTATCCCGCTTACCCCGATCACCCCCGTTATCCCGGTCAGCCGGTTATCCCGGTTACCCCCATTACTCCGGTTAGCCCGGTTACCCCCGTTACCCCCGCTTGTCCCGTTCCCACCCGTTATCCCCACTGCCCCGGTTATCCCTTTACCCCGTTACCCCGGTTCCCCCGGGCATTGCCGGTCAGCCCCGGTGTTGTTTCCCGGTGCTGCCGGTGCCATGCACCCGGCGGGCCGGTTTCGCGCTCTTCGCTGGGCTCGCTGGGGCTGCTGCGGCTGCTCGGGGCCCCGTGGGGCTGGAGCGCGGCGGCGGCGCTGGGGGCCTCGGCCTGGGCACCGGAGCGTGGCCGCTGCCTCCGGATCGTCGTGAAAACGGCACCGAGAGACCTCTTGTGAGTCACCGGGGACACCGGAGGGGCACCGGGACACCGGGGGGACGGGGCTGGGTCTGTGCCTGGGCACCGGAGCCTCGTGAAACGGCACCGAGAGACGTCTTGTGGAACACCGGGAGGGGTTTGGGGGCACCGGGGACAATGAGAGGACACCGGGGGCCAGAGCGGGGACGGGTCTGGGGCTGTACCGGAGCATGGCGGCTGCTCCGGATCGTGGTGAAAACCGCACCGAGAAACCTCTTGTGAGTCACCGGGGACACCGGGAGGGCACCGGGACACCGGGAACCGTGAGGGGACACCGGGGACAGCGAGGGGACACCGGGGGGACGGGGCTGGGGCGGTACCGGAGGGGCGGCGGCTGCTCCGGATCGTGGTGGAAAACGGCGCCGAGAGACGTCCCGGGGACACCGGGGGGGTTTGGGGACACCGGGGGGGCCTTGGGGACACCGGGACAGTGAGGGGACATCGGCAGGACCCCCTGGGACCCCGCCTGGAGCCACCCTGAGCCCTCTGTGCCCAAGCCTGACTCTGACCCCAAACTCTGTGCCCAAGCCTCACCCACTGAACCCAAACTCTGACCCCAAACTCTGTGCCCAAGCCTCACCCCACTGACCCCTCTGACCCCAAACTCTGACCCCAAACTCTGACCCCACTGACCCCAAACTCTGACCCAACCAACTCTGACCCCACTGACCCCAAACTCTGACCCCAAACTCTGACCCCACTGACCCCAAACTCTGACCCCAAACTGACCCCGCTGACCCCAAAGCCTGACCCCAAACTCTGACCCCAAACTCTGACCCCACTGACCCCAAACTCTGACCCAAACTCTGACCCCACTGACCCCACTGACCCCGAACTCTGACCCCAAACTCCTGACCCCGCTGACCCCAAAGCCTGACCCCAAACTCTGACCCCAAACTCTGAACTCTTCTGACCCTCCTGGACCCCCTGACCCCAAATCCCAAATTCTGACCCTCCTGAACCCCCTGACCCCAAAGCCCCTGACCCCAAACCTGAACTTCCCTGACCTTCTGACCCTCCACAACTCCCTGGTCCCAAACCCCCTGACCTCAAACCCCAAATCCTGACCCTCCTGAACCCCCTGACCCCAAAGCCCCAATCGCAAACCCCCGATCCCAAACTCATGACCCCAAATGTGCAACTGTGACCCTCCTGAAACCCCCTGAACCCAACAGCCCAAAAGTGACCCTGACCCCAAATCCCCGACCTTGACCCCAAACCTGACCCCAAAGCCCCAAAACTGACTCTAACCCCAAACCCCTGTCCTTGACCCCAAACCCCAAACCTGACCCCAAAGCCCCAAAATTGACTCTGACCCCAAATCCCTGACCTTGATCCCAAACCTGACCCTGCCAATTCCATGGATTTTATCCCCGCCAAAATCAGGAATTTCTCTTTTCCCCCAAAAATTCCCAAGGATTTTGGGCTCCCCTCACCCCCAGGGATTGGGATCCCCTTTCCCATGGATTTGGGGCCTCTTCAATAAATCAGAAATTTCCTTTTTTTCCCCAAAAATTTGGGGTTTCCTTAGCAGGAATTGGGATATCCCCAAAGATCCCCCTCTAAAAATCCCCCTAAAATTGGGATTTCCCCCCAAAATTGGGATCCCCCTTGAAAATCCCCCTAAAATTGGGATTTCCCCCCTAAAAATCTCCCCCAAATTGGGATCCCCCCCAAAATTCCCCAAATCCCATGGATTTTATCCCAAAAACCCCAAGCTTTCCCTTTCTCTCCGTGGGAACCCCCAAAAAACCAAAAATCTCCCCAAAATTTGGATTCTTCCCTAAAAATCCCTCCCAAAATTTGGATTTCCCCTAAAAATCTACTAAAATTGGGATTTCCCCCCAAAATTGGGATTCCCCTTAAAAATTCCCCCCCCCCCCAAAATTTGAATTCTCCCTAAAAATTCCCCTAAAATTGGATTTCCCCTAATAATCCCCCCAAAATTCCCAAATCCCGTGGATTTCATCCCAAAAATCCCAAATTTTCTCTTTTCTCTCCATGGGAACCCCTAAAAACCCAGAAGTCCTCCCCCAAAAAATCTCCCCTAAATTGGGTATTCCCTTAAAAATCCCCTCTAAAATTGGATTTCCCCCCCAAAATTGGGATACCCCTAAAAATCCCCCCTACAATTGGGGATTCTCCCCTAAAAATCCCCCCTAAATTTCCCCCCAAAAACACCCCGAAAATTCCCCAAATCCCACAGATTTCATCCCAAAAAATCCAAAATTTTCTCTTTTCTCTCCGTGGGAACCCCAAAAACCCAAAAAATCTCCCCCAAAATTTGGATTCCCGCAAAAATCTCCCCCAAAATTTGGATTCTTCCCTAAAAATCCCTCCCCAAATTTGGGTTTCCCTAAAAATCCCCCGAAAATTGGGATTTCCCTAATAATCCCCCCCAGAATTCCCAAATCCCATGGATTTCATCCCAAAAACCCCAAATTTTCTCTTTTCTCTCCGTGGGAACCCCAAAAAACCAAAAGTCTCCCCCAAAAATCTCCCCTAAATTGGGATTTCCCCTAAAAATCCCCTCTAAAAGTGGGATTCTCCCTAAAAATCCACCTCCCAAAATTTGGATTTCTGCCCCTAAAAATCCCCCTAAATTGGGATTTCCCCCCTAAAAATCCCCCCCCCCAAAATTTGGATTTCCCCTAAAAATCCCCTCCCCCCCCCCCCAAAATTCTCCAAATTTCATGGATTTCATCCAAAAAAACCCCAATTTTCCTTTTTCTCCCCCTGGGAACCCCAAAAAAACCAAAAAATCCCCCCCCCAAAATTGGGATTGCCCCTAAAAATGCCCCCAAAATACCCCAAATCCCACAGATATCATCCCAAAAAAACCCAAATTTTCCCTTTTCTGCCCCTGGGAACCCAAAAAAACCCCAAATCCAGGGAGAACAAAACTCCCTTTGATTTTTTTCGGGATCCCTCAAAGGCTCCTCTGTTCCCTCTGCCAAAAAAATTCGGCTCCAAATTCCCTCGGAGCCCCTAAAAAAAAGG